>JAMKPZ010007399.1:0-18625 GCA_024699675.1 Amphibolis antarctica
ACTGAATGCAACAACTAGGAAGGATCACTTTCCTTTGCCTTTTATAGATCAAATGTTAGAAAAATTGGCAAGGCATGAGTATTATTGTTTCCTAGATGACTATTTAGGTTATAATCAAATCCCTGTTTCACTTGAGGATTAAGAGAAAACAACTTTTACATGTCCTTTTGGAACATTTGCCTTTAGTCGTATGCCTTTTGGGCTATGCAATGCACCTGCTACATTTCAAAGGTGTATGATAGGCATCTTCACTGATTTTATAGATGAATTTTTAGAAGTATTTATGGATGATTTTTCTATATATGGGGACTCATTTGAAAATTATTTAATTAATTTACAGAAAGTACTAGAGAGATGTGAACAAAAAAAGTTAGTGTTAAACTAGGAAAAATGCCATTTTATGGTTAAACAAGGAATAGTTTTAGGACATGTTATTTCTGCTGAAGGCATAAAAGTTGACAAAGCAAAAGTAGAATTAATATCTAATTTACCTATTCCTAGAATAGTTAAAGATATAAGAACATTTTTAGGGCATGTTGGTTTTTGTAGAAGATTTATTAAAAACTTTAGTAAAATTGCTTGACCTTTAACTCAATTATTAATTAAGGATGCACAATTTGAATTTAATGAGGAATGCACGAAAGCATTTAATTTTCTTAAGGAAGCCCTAACCACTTCACCTATAGTCTATGCACCCGATTGGTCTTAACATTTTGAATTAATGTGTGAAGCATCAGACTATGCATTAGGTGTAGTTCTATGTCAAAAAATAGACAAACTACCAAGAATAATATATTATGCTAGCAAGACATTGAACAAAAAACAAATCAATTACAATGTAACTAAAAAAGAATTTCTAGGAGTGGTTTTTACCTTAGAAAAGTTTAGGTCATATCTAATAGGCAGTCACACTATCATTTACACTAATCACTCACCACTTAAGTATTTGTTAGTTAAAAAAGATGCTAAACCAAGGCTTATAAGATGGAAATTAAGGATAAGAAAGGTTGTGAAAACACTGTCGCAGATCATATGTCTAGGTTTGATGCTTCATTTCTTTCTAATCCGCTAATAAATGAAACATTTCTAGATGAGCAATTGTTTATGCTAAATTCCTGCCCATGGTATGCTATTATAGTTAATTATTTGGCTATGGGTTTAGTACCTCATGATTGGTCCAATTTAGATAAGAAAATGTTCTTTTCAAGGGTTAAATATTTCTTTAGGGATGATCCTTACCTATTTAAGCAATGCCCTGACCATATTATAAGGAGATGTATCCCAGAAGTAGAAACTCAATCAGTGTTGTCATTTTGTCATGATCAACTTGTTGGAGGACATTTTGGAGCTAAAAAGACTACTTTAAAAGTGCTTCATAGTGGCCTATATTGGCCAACATTATTTAAAGATGCATATGAATATTGCAAAAAATGTGTTCAATGCCAAAATGTAGGAAGAATTACAAAACGAAATATGATGCCATTAAATCCTATCCAAGAAGTAAAGGTTTTTGGTGTCTGGGGTATAGATTTCATGGGACCTTTTCCAAATTCAAATGGTTTTGTTTATATTCTCCTGGTAGTAGAATATGTAACCAAGTGGATAGAGGCAATTCCTACTAAAACTAATGACTCTATCATAGTGATGAAATTTTTAAAACCCATCATAATGTCTCGATTTGGTATTCCAAGAGCAATTATCAGTGATAGGAGAACTCATTTCTATAACAAAAACTTTGAAAAATTATTGAAAAGATCTAGAGTGTTACATAGGTTAGGTAACCCTTACCATCCTCAAACCAGTGGACAAGTTGAAAGTGCTAATAAGCAAATTAAAGGAATCTTAGAAAAAGTAGAAAACACCACTAGGAGAGACTGGTCTGATAAGCTAGATGATTCTCTTTGGGCATATAGAATAGCTTATAAAATAATGTTAGGGACAACTCCATATAAATTAGTATATGGCAAGGCTTGTCATTTACCAGTGGAATTAGAACATAAAGCATTATGGGCACTTAAGCAACTAATGTTAAGTATAAAAATAGCAGGTGGTAATAAACAAGTGCAATTAGTAGAATTAGAGGAATTATGAAATATGGCCTATGAAAGTTCAAAAATAGCTAAAGAAAAGATGAAAATACGGCATGATAAAAGAATTCTACACAGAATATTTGAAAAAGGGCAAGAAGTTTTATTATATAATTCATGACTACACTCTTTTCCAAGAAAATTGAAATCTAGATGGACTGGTCCATTTGTTGTTAAATATGTTTATCCTTATGGAGTAGTTGATTTAGAAGATCCACAAAGTCATGAAATTTTTAAAGTTAATGGTCAAAGATTAAAACATTTTCTAAAATTTTTAGAGAGGAAAGCGATACAGTTCATAGTGTTAGAAGGAGAGTGAAGCAATATATATATATATATATATATATAAATATACAAAAAAAAACTCAAAAGAAAAGAATATAATTATAAGAATATAATGTTTGTAAAAAGAGTTTAATTCGAACTACTATTGCATTTTACTTTGAGTTTCTTCGAGGGTTATCTAGTTTACCCATGGAGTTAGTTCAAGGGTTATCCAATTTACCCTTGGACTAGGACGTAATGTTAAAATATTATAGTAGTAGCTGCTTTGAAGGTTATCTAGTTTACCCACGGATTTAGTTCGAGGGTTATTCTGTTTGCCCTCAAGCTGAAAAAAAAAAGAGAAAAAAAGTAAGTAAAACACTGTGGGGATAAGCCATGGGCAAGTCTAAGGGTTACCTAGTTTACACACGGACTTATGCGAGGGTTATTCCTCTCTGAACCAAATACGACTCTATTTACTAAAAATGAAAATTTTCAAATGAAAGGTTTACTGAATTAAACAAGGTTAATCATTTGAATGAATTTAGAAGGGATAATTCATAATACGAATGAGGGTCAAGTTAATGAGATTAATGTCATTGCCATCAATATTGAAGATGAATCAGTCAGGCCCTTACCCATTCCATACCCTATGGGAGCACTATCAAGTTCATTCTATGATTTAGTTGAGTTGGCTATACTGGGAGGAATCAATGGAGGGCCTCAATCACTAAGTTTAATTAGATGGTGGGTTGATGACATGAAATTTGAAATTTGGAAAGTACAGGACATTGAAAATTGGGAATGGAGTCGAGTTTACACTAAATTGCAACTAGAAAATCTAGGAACTCCTCACATTCCTTTTGTAGGAAAAATCAAGGGTTTCTGTTTCATCAATGGAGACACTCTTATCTATTATGCTTGGGATGATCTTTATTATTACAAGATCCACCTATTCGAAGGAGGTTGTAGCACTAAACTTATTCATCAAAATTTTAGGGGAAGAAAACCAAAGGATCATTTGAATCACCAAAATTTCAGGGGAATGAGGTGGCTCAACCTTACAACACTCCCTCTCCTTGCCCTTAAGTTGAATAGACTCTTCTTAAAATGTAAACAAGGAATCACCTATTCATAAGAACCATTTGTCTTATGCAAGCAAGAGGAATTCACACCTTCACCACTCTCAATCAAGAATTTAATCATTTAAAACAGGCATACTTCTCACTAACAAAAGGGGTAATCTAAAATATTCCCTTCATTCCTAAGATATTGGAAAATACTTTGGTCGGTAGACAAGGGATAAGACAATTAATATCCCATCACACAAAATAGTAAATTGTTGCTAACATTCCACTTCATCCTCACATCCCAAGTGACTTCAAATATTTCCCTCTTTTCTACAAAAATTGACATTGATTCAATAATTTTCTTTTTGACTTTTTCTTTTCCTCTTTTTTTTTTCAATTGATTTTCTTTTTTTTTTTTATACGAAAATTTGTAGCACATTAAAGCTATCCACAGTTATTTTCCATTAATAAAACGTAAATACATGGAAGAAATGACATAACTAGCATTGCAACTTGAAAACTAGTGAGTGACCCTTAATTGATTAGTTTTAACACCTTATATCTTCATAACCTAATTCCCAAAGAAACTCCATCATATATTAAAGTTCATACCCTCTAACTTTGAGAAGTTTGGGAGATACCTTAGAATAATTCTCACCAAAATGAAAAATTTGTCATAACATGATCATTTTTATTGTAGCACTTGGCATAGGTTTATTACTCCACACAAATAGGGTAATGAGAAAGGAAAATAACTATTCTAGAAAAACTAGGTTAGCAAGACATTAATTCAAATGAAACAAGAAGACTCAACCCATTGCACAATTTAATTTAAAATTCGTCTCCTCTAAGGGCAATAGGTTACTTTGAATTGGCTCTAGAGATTCTCCTCTCAATATGATGGGGTCTTCCCATTAATCCTAATAGCAATAGTTGAAACTTGCATTCCTTCAAGTTTTGTTCTTGAATGAAAAACATAAAAGACATTAAAGACTTGAAAATCAAAAAAAAAAAATTCTAAAAAGAAATTGTAAAATTTTGAAAATTTTTAACATACTTAAACTTTTCATTGTCCTCAATGTAAATGGAAAAGTCCAGTATAGACAGAAAATTCATGACACATAATGAACATAATAAACACACCCCCAATATCAATCATGAAAATGTGATGCATGTTGAATAATGCATTGAACTCAACAGGCTAAGTAATTTGAAATGCATAAGTAATGCTCAAGAAATTGAATACAATTGCTATGCATTAGTAAAGAGTGAGGATAAGGATGTGATACTTTTGAAATAGTGTAATTGAAATAAAAATAGTGCCTATATATATATTTTTATTTATATATTCTTGTGGAGTTCTAATGGCTCACAAGAAAACCAAGTGGTTTATAAATAGAGACCACCAAATTATAGCCTTATTAGCTTAAGTTGTGTGGTGTTGCTCATCCCTTCCATGAGCTACATGCCCATCAAGGAT
Organism: Amphibolis antarctica; assembly: GCA_024699675.1. Classification (NCBI taxonomy): domain Eukaryota; kingdom Viridiplantae; phylum Streptophyta; class Magnoliopsida; order Alismatales; family Cymodoceaceae; genus Amphibolis; species Amphibolis antarctica. The sequence goes on from JAMKPZ010007399.1 coordinate 4,902, forward strand.
TCTAAGAGTGTTTTTGTTTGATAATATATTCCTTTATAAATAGTTCTAATTTGGGTAACTCTTTCTACTCCATGATGTGGACATTGAGCTAGGCGATCAGAAAATCTTACAAAATATTTCCAAAAAGGTTCTCCTGGTTTCTATCTATAATTTAAAATTTCATTCTTTCTTTTAATTGTTACATGCATTGGATATTATTTTCCTAGAAATTTAGAACAAAATTGATTCTAGTTGGTGATAGAATTTTGTTGTAAATTGTATAACCATCTTTTTGCAATATCTTTTAAAGCAAAAGACATATACCTTAATTTAATGGCATCAATAGACATGTTTGGTACTTTCATTATATTGCAAACTTCATTAAATTCTTTTAAAAACCAATAAGCATCTTCTTTTTCGAATCCATGAAATTGATGGATAAGTTCCACATTGCAACCTCCATCTGATAGTTGGATATTGTAATAATATAGGTTATCCCATGCACTATAAATTAAAGTATCTCCATTGATTAGACAAAAAACTCTGATCTTTCCTTCATATGCCACGTCAGGTTGTCTGAGATCTTCTAGTTGTAATTCTATGCAGACTCAACTCTATTCCCATTTTTCAATGTTCTGTACTCTCCAAATTTCAAATTTCATCTCAGTATCCTACCATCAAATTAAGCTAAGAGATGTAGGTTCTCCATTAGTTTCTCCAAATAAAGCTAATTCAACTATATCATAAAATGAAATTGCCATTGCACCCATAGGGTGTGGGATAGGTAGGAGCTTCACTGACTCATATTTGATATTGATGGCAATGATTGTGAGCTCATTAATGTATTAAGGTGTACAACTAGTTATGAAGTAAATGATACCATCAATGATCACACGATTCCTATTATTGGTTGGTCTTCCTCCAAAATAAACTTCTCTAACTAGTTCCCATTGGTGTTTGTCAAAATGATAAACCAACAGATACTTCCAATTAGCCCAAATCTTAGCTAGTTCTTCCCAACAAAAAAAATTTGTGCATAGTCCTTCTATCAATAACCTTAAATGTTAGAACTACACCTGAATCAAGTAAGATATGCTTATCTTTGTTTGGGTTTGGGAGTATCAATTCCATGTTTGTAACAGGGTTTTTTATCCCAATGTTAGCTCTGTAAGAAAAATATTCTCCATAAGACTTGTAAACATAACTTAATTTGCATTTTTTTTCTCGCTAGCAAATGAGTCAAAACCTCTCGTAAGACATCTATAGGAATCTCCATTACTCTCTAAAGTTCATAATGCACAAAAATAGTACATTTAGCTACTTGGTTAGTCAGAAAGAAAGTGTCAACTCAATGTATCTAATATTTATGAAGTAAATGTGTAATATTAAAGTATTAATATGATTAAAATGAATGCAACAGTAATCTCTTAAAAAATTTTCCATTTGAAGATTACCCACGAATTTATCTCATGGTTAACGGTGTTTACCCTTGAGCTACCTCATGGATAGTCGTGTGATTAACTAATTAATATCAAATCTTACTATCTGATCAACCGATTACCCAATTATACCTATAAAAACTGTTAATGCCCATTCATGAATTAACCCTTGTTTCACGACCTATTGTGACTATTCATCTTCTTCCATGACAAGTGCCATGGCTTCGACTTCCACTACTCCTCTAGCTGTGTCATCTTCAAACTATGCTTGGATAGAAATGCCAAACTTTGAGAAGTTTAGCCTAAATGCCAAGATGTGGCATGATGAAGGAAATAGAAAAATGAAGAGGATCGTTCGAGAAGAGGTTGTTGGAAAGGAAATTCTGAAATGGTTAGATAATGATATAATTTATCCTATATCTAATAGCTCTTGGTAAGTCCAATGCTGGTACTACCTAAGAAATCTGGGATAACAGTTGTAAAAAATGATAACAAAGAATTAGTTCCAACTAGAGTTCAAATTGGTTGGAGGGTTTGTATTGATTATAGAAGACTGAATGTTGCAACTAGGGTTTCCTAGATGGTTATTTAGGTTATAATCAAATCCCAGTTGCACTTGAGGATCAAGAGAAAACAACTTTTAAATGTCTTTTCGGAACATTTGCCTTTAGTTGTATGCCTTTTGCGCTATGCAATGCACCTGCTACATTTCAAAGATGTATGATAGGCATCTTCACAGACTTTATAGATGAATTTTTAGAAGTATTTATGGTTGACTTTTTTATATATGGAAACTCTTTAAACAATGTTTAAGTAATTTAGAAAAGGTGTTAGATAGATGTGAGCAGAAAAAGTTAGTATTGAATTGGGAACAATGCCATTTTATGGTTAAATAAGGAATAGTGTTAGGACATATTATTTCTGCTGATGGTATAAAAGTTGACAAAGCAAAAGTAGAATTAATATTTAATTTACCTATTCCCAGAATAGTTAAAGACATAAGAGCTTTTTTAGGACATGCTGGTTTCTATAGAAGATTTATTAAAAACATTAGTAAAATTGCTTGACCTTTAACTCAATTTTTAATTAAGGATTCACAATTTGATTTTAATGAGGAATGCACAAAAGCCTTTGACTTTCTAAAAGAAGCCTTGACCACTTCACCTATAGTTTACGCAGCAAATTGGTCTCAACCTTTTGAGTTAATGTGTGATGCATCAAACTATGCTTTAAGTGAGTCTTGGGTCAGAAATTAAATAAGCTACCAAGAGTAATTTATTACGCTAGTAAGACATTAAATGAAATACAAATTAATTACAGCATAACTGAAAAAGAATTTTTGGAAGTAGTATTTACCTTAGAAAAATTTAGGTCATATCTAATAGGCAATCACACTATCATTTACACTGATCATTCAACACTTAAGTACTTGTTAGTTAAAAAAGATGCTAAACCAAGACTTATTAGATGGATTTTGTTATTACAAGAGTTGATTTGGAAATTAAAATAAGAAAGGTTGTGAAAACACTGTGGCAAATCATATGTCTTGGTTGGATGCATCATTTCTTTCTAATCCACCAATAGATGACACATTTCTAGATGAGCAATTGTTTATGCTAAACTCCTATCCATGGTATGCTGATATAGTTAATTATTTAGCTACAAGTTTAGTACCTCATGGTTGGTCTACTTTAGACAAGAAAATATTTTTATCGAGGGTTAAATACTTCTTTTGAGATGACCCTTACCAATTTAAGCAATGCCTTAATCAGATTGTAAGGAGATGTGTCCCAAAAATAGAAACTCGACTAGTGTTGTCATTTTGTCATGACCAACCTATTGGACGATATTTCAAAGCTAAAAAGATAGTTTTAAAGGTGCTTCATAGTGGCCTATATTGGCCAACTTTGTTTAAAGATGTTTATGAATTTTGTAAAAAATATGTTCAATGCCAAAAAGTAGGTAGAATTGCAAAAAGGAATATGATCCCATTAAACCTTATTCAAGAAGTATAAGTTTTTGATGTATGGGGTATAGATTTCGTGGGACATTTTCCAAATTCCAATGGTTTTATTTATATCCTCTTGGCAATAGAATATGTAACCAAATGGATAGAGTCAATCCCTACAAAAATTTAATGATTCTATAATAGTAACGAGATTTTTAAGATCTAATATAATGTCCCAATTTGGTATTCCCAGAGAAATTATCAGTGATAAGGGAAGTCATTTTTGTAACAAAAACTTTGAGAAATTATTGAAAAGATACAGAGTGTTGCATAAGTTAGCTACCCCATACCATCCACAAACTAGTGGACAAGTTGAAAGTGCTAACAAGCAAATTAAAGGAATTTTAGAAAAAGTAGTAAACACCACTAGGAGAGACTGGTCAGAAAAGCTAGATGATTGTCTCTGGGCATATAGAACAGCTTATAAAACAATATTAGGGACAACTCCATATAAATTAGAAGTTTTATTATATAATTCAGGTCTACAGTCTTTCCCAAGAAAATTGAAGTCTAGATAGGCTGGTCCATTTGTTATTAAACATGTTTATCCATATGGAGCAATTGATTTTGAGGATTCTCAAAGTCCTAAAATTTTTAAAGTTAATGGTCAAAGATTAAAACATTTTCTAAGATATTTTGATAGTAATGAGGTAGTGGTTGTTAACTTAGAAGAAGAGTAAAAGAAAAACAAATAAAATGAATAGAAAAAATATATATATAATAAACACAAAAACATATAAAAATACAAACATAAACAAAAATAATAAGTATATATATATATAAGAAAAAGAAAAGAAAAACATTTAGACTTAGATAGTATATATACTTACACCTTAATGTGTCAGTACAATGTCGCTATTTGATTTATTAAGCTACTATGTTTTATCTTGAGTAACTTCATGGGTAACTGAGTTTGTCCACAATGTTAGTTCGCAGGTTACCCTATTTGCCTGCAAGGGGAGTCGAGTCAAAAAAAAAAAAAAAAAAAAAAGAACTTTTGGAGTTAACCATGAACTTACTCTGCGGGTTACCTAGTTTACCCATAGACAAGCCTCATGGATTATCACACTGTGAGTGAGTTAAGGTTTTGTTTGCTAGAAAATGTTATTTTTAAGTGTAGGATTTACTAAAACTAAACGATGTTAATCATCTAAGTATGATTAAGGGTTATTTCATAATTTGAATGATTGAGGGAAGGATTTTTAAGGAGAAATACAATTTGGTGGATTACTGAATGAATGAAAAATTTTAAAGGAAACCACAGAACATGCACCAGTGTAACAAAATGTGTTCATAAAAATTGATTTTACTATAAGTGTTTAATTTGAACAAGTTTTATCGATATTTCTCTATTGAACTATTGAATGAAAAAAAAAAATTTAAAACAAACCACCGAACATATACAAGTGTAACATACACAAATTAAAAATTTAAAACACTTGCATTAAACATCATAATGTTTACATCATGGGAGATTTGTTCTCTCCAAATGTTTGAATTACCTAAAAAAAGAAAGGAAGTTTACAAATTACAACTAATTATCAGGGAATTTAGACTTTAGGGCTGCAATTTCTTCCTTTAGATATGCAATCTGTTCTAGTACAGTATCCACTTTTTTTGATACAGAGGTTCATCCTCTCTATTGTGAAGTGGATGGTTCACTATGAATTTGAGGTGCCATGTTATCTTCTCTTGAAAGTTGTTTTAAATCCTTTGCAATCAGTACTCTGGACTTCAATTTCTTTGCTGTCCAAGATGATAAATCTGAAGAGCTTGACACCAACTGATAAATAAGATCACCATAAAATAATTTCTTCTTAATGCTAGTGATCTTTGAGATAAATACTTTGTACCAGTTCACTTGAATCTGGTTTAGCACTACATAGGTTGCAATTTTCACAAAGATGGACAATTCTAAATCATGTCCAAATCTTTGGTAAATAGTTCTGCTAAGTATTAATGTAACCATATGTGTCTTACCCTTCATATATTTCATCCTATTAAACAAATTAATTTGAGGGTTAATGGCCATGAAATCTTTCATGTCTTGTTCTGACCACTCTGCCATTGTAGAAGATTCAAGGATCTCTACACCCTCATTTCTTAACCCTAGGCTTCCATATACAAATTCAGGTGTCAAATTTATGTCTACCTCTGTAACATTACTAATATGCACACCATCCCCTAAATGTAAATTGGCATAAAAGGCAGGTACTAAAATTTCAACTCTTAAATTGTTACTTGACCTTAGGATAATTCTTAGCAGTCCTTGGAAATCCAATAGTTCTTTGATTTCATCCATGAAATCGAAATCTACTGGCCAACTGAATAAGACATCAAAGCCTTTGATTTGCTAGAAGTGATCATAAGCCTCTTGATTTCTGAAAAATACTGAATTAAACTCTTCTTGTTGGGCTGGATCTGTGAATCGAGAGGAGGATGGTGCTGATGGTCCTGAAGCTCTTGCATTTTGTTCAATGGTTGGGGAATAAACCACTATTTCTCTTTTCAAAATTTGTGGAGTCTCTTCTATATCAACAATATTTTCCACTCCACTTGGTTAATCTATATGCTTGGCAGTAATTTCCGGTTGCCCTAAATTCCCCTCAAATTGGCAGGGAATAGGAGGACTATCAATAGTCCCTCTCTTCTCTCTCAAAGGAGAGAACTTCCTCTACTAGAGCATGCTGTAATACACATACATAAAAAAAAGGAAAAGAGTTGAGACTAAGTCATGAACTACCTATCTAAAAACAAAATTGAAAAAAAAATGAAAGAGGAGTTTAATGTTAAAATAGTTACCTGACCCTCTTCTGAAGCAAAAATGATTGCTTCATGAATGGTCTGATCAACTTCCTCAAAATTTTGGAAGTCGACTGCGGGAAGAATTTCTCCCACCAAAGGTTCTTCCTCCTAAAAATTAAAATTAAACACAAATGAAACATGAACATTCAAATTAATTTGAAGTTGAGATCAAAGTTAAATTGCTCCCTCTCATCCCTATCTTTTGGGAGGCAAGCAAAAACCACATCTTCAATGACATTTGATACATTCAACTTCCTAGTGATGGCGTAATATAATGTCTTCCTGAACCATAACTTGGCCCAAGTGTGAACTATATCCTGTGCCAAAGTGTTTTTGGGCCTAATTGTACATTCATCTTGCCATGCTTGGTGAGTATGATCATCAATGGCCTAAATAACCTCATGGGGAAGACAAGTGAATTCCTTCCGTACTTTATTTTCAAAGTGGTTTAACTGATATTTTAAATCCTTCAGGATCTTCTCCCTCGTTTTATTATGGATGCGGCTACCTAAATGCCAGTCTACTATCGCAAGTTTAAAGTCATCAAACTTCATTAATTTCATCCACTCCTTCATGGACACAGACCTTCTAGTTGTTGTTTGCCATAGGCTTGAAATATAGGTTTTTCTTCTAACAGTAATAGAACCACCTGTGGCTAAGCAGTACACCTCTCTATGGAACCAGCATACGCATCTTTTATGAAACAATTATTGAACTAAATGATTTCTATGATGAGCTAACCTCTCCTATTTGGTTTCTCGTTCAATGTAAGAAGCTATCTTCTTTTTAAGAAAAGATGGAACAATAATAGAAGCTTCCATACTTTGTTTAAGACACTCGACTGTGTCTTCCTTCACCATTTTCAGTTCTTGTTCCTGGATGACCCCTTTTATCTTCCTTTTGCCATTGTCATGCCACATTCTTGCATTCAGTTTGAACTTCTCGAAGTTTAGCATCTTTATCCAAGTGAAAGTCGACAATGAAGCAGGAGGAGGAGCAGTGGAAGTTGAGGCCATGGGGTGTGTCATGGAAGAAGATGAATAGTCTCAATAGGTTATGAAACAAGGGCTAATGCATGAAGGGGCATTAATAGTTTTTATAGGTTTAATCGGGTAATCGGGTGATCAGATAGTGAGATTCAATACTAATTAGCAGATTATAGGTCTATCCACGAGATAGCTCGGGGGTAAACATCTTTAACCACGAACTAAGTTCGTGGATATATTTGAAATGGTAGAATTTTTAGGAAACCATTGTTACATTCATTTTAATCATATTAATACTTGAATTTTACACATTTACTTCATGAATATTAGATACATTGAGTTGACTCTCTCTTACTGACTAAGTGTACTATTTTGTGCAAATGAACTTTAGAGAGCAATGGAGATTCCTATAGATGTCTTATGAGAGGTTTTAACTTATCTGCTAGCAAGAGAAATATGCAAATTAAGTTGTGTAAGAAAGAGTGTACGTGCATTTATTTTAGAGCATTACTTTTGTTCATACCAAGCATATAAAATGAGAAATACAATTAGTGGAGTGATTTGGTATGATGCACTTCCAGGAAAATATGTTTGTCATGGAATTGACTCTGAGGTAGGAATTCCACCCACATCACTAGATGGAGTTCACAATATTTTAGGATGTGATGGTGGATTAATTATTTACAGGTATTATGGAGAATATTTTTCATACAAAGTTGGCATTGGGATTAAAAATCTTGCTACAAATATAGAAATGGTACTCCCAAACCCAAATAGAGAGAAGCATATATTACTTGATTCAAGTGCAATTCTAACATTTAAGGGCACTGATAGAAGGACCATGCATAAATTGTTTTGTTGGGAAGAACCAGCTAGACTCTAGGCTAATTGGCAGTATCTGTTGGTCTATCATTTTGGCAAATACCAATGGCAACTAGTCAGAGAAGTTTATTTTAGAGGAAGACCAACAAATAATAGAAATCATGTGATTATTGATGGTACCATTTACTTCATAGCCAGTTGTACACCTTAATATATTAATGAGCTCACAATTATTACCATCAATATTGAAGATGAATAAGTGAAACACCTAGCTGTTCCATACCCTATGGGTGCAATGGCAATTTCATTCTATGATTTAGTTGAATTAGCTTTATTTGGAAGAACTAATGGAGAACCTGCATCTTTTAGTTTAATTCGGTGGTGGGATGCTGAAATGAAATTCAAAATTTGGAGAATACAAAACATTGAGAAATGGGAATGGAGTCGAGTCCACATAGTATTACAACTAGAAGATGTGGGAGAACCTGACATGCAACATGAATGAAAGATTAGAGCTTTCTCTCTAATCAATGGAGATACTCTTATTTATAGTGCATGGGATAATCTTTATTATTACAAAATTGAACTGTCAGATGGAGGTTGCAATGTGGAACTTATCAATTAACCATGCCTGTGTCTACAATGTGGTTGCATGATTTAATTCCCTATGCAAACACTTTACAACTCTATGCTTAGCATTTTTTGTCTATCCACGAAATTAGTTGGAGGGTAACCAAGTTTAGTGACATTTGCCACTATTGAACATTTGCCATGTTTTATGTTATTTTGGAACATCTTAGTTGCACTGTGCTCAGAACTATATGAGCCCTTGTTACAATTTTATATTAGTTATGACATTTTATATCATTTACTACAGTTGTGGTATTAATGTAAAAAGATGCACCTGTTGCATAACAACATGGAATGGGAGTCAAAGCTTACCTAATGACGATACACAAGCAAATCTTCTTCTATGTTTAAATGTTGTATGTCAGATTGGTCAAGGGATTCATCTCATAGGTTAGTCTGAACACCTATAAGAAGAACAATTATGGCTGCCCCACATCAAGAACAACCTAGAGAACAAACAATAAGTAGTATATTTTATCCTGAATGTGCTAATGACAGATTTGAATTAAATTCCAATTATATTAAGCAACTACCAAAATTTCATGGATTTGAAAAAGAAGATTCTTATTGGTTTTTACAAGAATTTAATAAGGTTTGCAATATGATGAAAGTACCAAACATGTCTGTTGATGCAATTAAACTGAAGTATATGCCTTTTGCTTTAAAAGATATTGCGAAAAGATGGTTATATAGTTTACAACCAAATTCTATCACATGGAATCAATTTTGTTCTAAGTTTCTAGGCAAATACTATCCAATGCATGTAACAATTAAAAGAAAGAATGAAATTTTAAATTTTAGACAAAAACCAGGAGAACCTTTCTGGAAATATTTTGCAAGATTTTGTGATCTCCTAACTCAATGCCCACATCATGGAGTACAGAGAGTTACCCAAATCCAAACTATTTATGAAGGAATAGATTATCAAACAAAAAACACTCTTAGAATCTTTGCGTCAAGATGGATTTTTGAACTACGGAATAGATAATGCTTGGAAATTTTTAAAAGATTTAGCCAAAAGAATTGCCCAATGGGAAAGTGCTACAGAAGTGAGTTAGGAACAAATTTCTACCCCTAGGCAAGTCCATATTGTTGAACTATATGTTGCCTTAGAAGCCAAAATGGCTAGCTTGACACACAAAATTGATGCATTACAACTTAAACAAAAGACTGAGCTTAACATGCGTAAATGTACAAGTTGCTTTGCCATAGGTCATGTTGTAAAGGACTACCCTATTTTACATGAATCTAAAGATGTTAATGCCTCATTCTATAATCAACGTAACAACTCTAATTTCAATCCTACTTATAATCTTAGGTCAAGGAACTATTCTAATTTTTCAGGGAAAATCCCAAGACAACAACCAACCCAAACTATAGGATAGTGTCTCGAACTTTTTGAAATTACTTCTTAAAAATGAATATTCAAAATATTTTAATTTCACCGCAAGTGCATGGGTTCAGATATAATTAGTGTGCAAGTACGGGTTTGTCCACAAGCATCAATTTTGATTGGTGCTTAGCTAAATTGGTGTATTCAATTAATGGAACAAGTAATTAAATTTCTTTTAAGCAATGTCACAATTGCTATGTTCCAATTATTCGCTAAGATACTCTTTAAACACTTATTATATTTGTACCTTCCAGAAAATTTTCATTAACTTAAATTCCTTCAACACTTAGAATATTTTAATTTTAAAAATTAGACTTTTAGTAAATGATTCGAATTTTACACTAAAAGACTCTATCAAGTGAGTTTTACTTCCAAATATTTAATTCTTCTTAAATCTTAATATTCTACACTTCAGTTTGCATGCAATTTAACATTTAACACTAAAAATGCACTAAACCTGCAAGCCAGCTTGTGGGTAAATGTGTCTACCCACAAACTTACTCATGGTACATGTGATAAAAGTGAGTTTTAGATGTTTAAACAGTATAATTCGAATTAGATGAAACTTCTAAAAGTTGTTTGCTTATATTTTTGGTCTCTTTAATTATCTTAAAACACAGTAGACAACATAAAGTATGAAACACAATGCATTACGAAAAACAAGTAGAAATGAAATGCAACATTCAACATTACATTAAACATAATATCATTATCTAAATATCGTAACAGAGTTGATAAGACAGGTGTTTGTAAAATTGAGTAAAAAGAAAATTGAAAGGTAAAAAGAAAGGAAAAAGGAAAAGGAAAGAACATCTAATGTTGCACTGTAATTTCTTCCTTCAAAACTTGCTCTTGCAGAGAACTTCCCTTTGTCTTTACTTCCGGTCCACCAGGTTGTCAATCTCACAAGACATCCTTTTGACCTAGAAATGAGATTTTAGGTGTCACTCCGCAATTACACCAAGGAATATAGGAGGAAGCAGTGGGCACTGAGAGTCTCTCTTTCAAGGATACACTTAGGTTAAGAAAAGAATAGCAAACACACTAAGGAATTGATTGGAGAAGAGGAGGTCGTCATCAATCTCCCCTCAGAAGAAGTGAATGGGTGAAGATGGGAGATGGAGAAGATGGAGAATGTGTCTGTGAATGGTGCCCTGAATGAAGAAGGAGGGGGGTTTAGTTTCATGGCTACCAGATTGTTTTATAGGTTGAGGGAGTGGCAGTTCATGAGCTAGCAGTTAGCAAGGATGTAGTGCACATCTAGATGTGTGAGATTGTTCCATGCAAGTCCACTTCTTTGCCTTGTCCATCCATGTTCTCCATGGTCGAGCTTCAACAAAATTAAATTTCTTAGTTCTACTCTTATATAAATTTCCTTGCAATTTCTCATCGAATTTCCCTATAAATACTCATTAAGGAATACCTTTCGTGGAGTACATCACATTATAGGAGAAATAATTCATCATATTTAATCCTTCATTATAATTGTAATCGCTATTACATCAATGAAATTCATCACACAGTATAAACAAGACATAGGCTTGCAAGTAAACCAGTTTACCCACAAGTAAGTTCGTGGTTTAAAGGGTCAACTCACGGACTCTGCACTTAGACATAAATCATAATTTTTTTCAGTGAATCAATCAATTTACCAGCAACCTAAAGAGTCAATTATCAATAAATCATTCCCTTTTCAATAGGTAATCACCACAAATATAATTTATGACTTAAAACTTAATTCATGCATCATTAAAGTGAATAAAGGTGCATAATACTCAAAAGTATAGTTAACCTTCTAATCATCATTGCTTAATGCAAAATGTAACTAAAATTCATTAAAACACATGAATTAATATCTATAAAATGCACACTTTTGAGTCTAAATAAGTCCCCCATACTTAAGTTTTGCTAGTCCCTTAGCAAAATACTAAAATAAGACTATACAAACTATGAAAGCAATAAAGACTACTAAATAAAATTAACTAAAACTATGCTAGGCCACTTTAATTGGGAACACGACTACACTTAGTAAGTGCAACAAGCCTTTAAACCCCTTAGTTACCCTAGTGGCGGAGTTGTGTCTCTAGAGGGCTTTCAGTTGATACACCCACAAAGTCCAAAAAAAATAAAAAGTGAGAGAGAAGGGAAACAAAACCAACCAAAGGATCATTTGAATCACTTGTTATAAAAATTTCATGAGAATGAGGTGGCTCAGTCTTACAACACTCCCTCTCCTTGCCCTTAAATTAAATAGACTCAATTTAAAATGTGAACAAGGGGTCATCTATTCATGAGAACTATTTGGCTTGTGCAAGTAGGAGGAATTCACACCTTCACCACTCTCAATTAGGAATTAAATCAATTAAAATAGGCACACATATCACTAACAAAATAGGGTAATTTAAGATATTCCCTTTAGGTTTATCTCTCCACTCAAACAGGGTAATGAGAAAGGAAAATGATTTACTTTAGAAAAACTAGGTTAACAAGGCATTAATTCAAATGAAATAGGAAGACTCAGCCCATTGCACAATTTAATTTGAAATCCATCACCTCTAAGGGCAATACGTTACTTGGAATTGGCTTTGGAAATTCTCCTCTCAATATAATAGGGTCTTCCCATTGATTCTAACAGCAACACTTGAAACTTACATTCCTTAAGTTTTGTTCTTGAATAAAAACATAAAAGATATTAAAAATGTGAAAAGAAAATTTTTAAAAAAAAAATTTAAAACATTTTTTTAACATACTTAAACTTAAACTTACATACTTAAACATAAACCTTTCCCCTATACTTAAACTTTGCATTGTCCTCAATGTAAATGGAAAAGTTCAGCATAGATAAGAAAATTCATGACAAATAAGGAATATAATAAACATCCCTAATATCAATCATGAAAATGTGATGTATGCGGAATAATGCAGTGAACTTAACATGATAAGTCATTTGAAATGCATAAGTACTACTGCAAAAATTGACTACAATTGCTATGCATCAATAAAGAACGATGATAAGGATGTGATTTTTTTTTCACATGGAAAGAGTATAATTAAAATAAAAGCAGTGCTTATATATATATCTATGCTTATATAAAGACATCTATGGGAATCTCCATTGCTCACTAAAGTTCATTTGGCACAAAATAGTACATTTAGTTGAAAATTTAGAAGATTATCCCAAGGTCAAGTAACAATTTTAAAGTTGAAAATTTAGTACCTACCTTCTATGCCAATTTACATCAAGAGGATAGGGTGCATATTAGTAATGTCATAGAGGTAAATATTCATTTAACACCTTAGTTTGTGTATGAAAGCCTAGGGTTAAAAAATGAGGATGTAGAGATCCTTGAATCCTCTACAATGGCTGATGGTCAAAATAAGACATGAAGGATTGCATGGCCATTAACCTTCGAATCAATTTGTTCAATAGGCTGAAATACATGAATGGTAAAGCTCATATGATTGCATTAATACTAATTAGAACCATTTACCAAATATTTGGACATGATTTGGAAATGTCCATCTTTGTGAAAATTGCAACCTATGTAGTATTAAATAAGATTCAGGTGAATTGGTACAAGATATTTATCTCTAAGATTACCAACATAAAGAACAAATTATTTTATGGTGATCTTATCTATCAATTGGTGTCAAGCTCTTCT
>JAMKPZ010007401.1:0-11832 GCA_024699675.1 Amphibolis antarctica
GTTTTAACAGTCACACGTGAAATTAAACACAACGACACATGGAAAATAATCGATTGAAAAGTGAGTGTTTTAAAATATTTAATGAAAATAACTTTTTATTAAACGGTTAAAATCGAATTATCTTTAAAAAATTTCACCCTAATATTTAAGATAAAAAAAATCCACAAACATCTTTCAAATTTAATCACCGTATTCGTAATTAATGAAAAATTAATTATACGTACGTGAATGAATTTTTTCAGTTAAAGAAAAGAGTGCTTTTAAATTTCACCTACTGCATGAGAGAGAGTGTTTTGAAATTTCACCTACTGATGAGAAAGAGTATTTTTAAATTTCACCTGCGGCATGAGAGAGAGTGTTTTTAAATTTCACATGCATGAGAAAGAGTGTTTTTAAGTTTTTCAATTTCAACCGTCGATCTCACGATCGACGGACGCCTACAGAAGTCACTTCTGTAGACGCCTATAGAACTTGTGCCTTCTATATATATATATATATATATATGCATGCATGTGATGGTCATCCGAATCTTGACGGTTGAGGGTTACTGGTCTAACTTGAAAATAATTAATTAAGGTACGTAGATGTGGTTCACGTACTCCAAGAAATTTCTTGTATGCTATACCAACTGCTACCGTAATTGATACCGTATACATATGTGTATTAATATTTTATATCAAAATTAATTAATTAACCCTAGGTAAGAAAGAAAGAAAAAATTCCAATGTTCAAATTCTATGATTAATCTTCACAGGTAGCTAGCTAGAACGCAGATCTATTCATGTGTATACGCGAGGATTGATATATAATTCAAGGAGAAGTTGAACTGCCCAGCGGCTTCTCCCATTAGTAGAACATCGATGAAACTGTAGGAGAGAAAACCACGAGAGACGAAGGAAGACCTACGTGAGAAGTGCAATGTAGGAGAAGCTCGTCGATGTCGGAAGAGAGAGAGAGGTCAACATCAACCCTTGAGGGTAAATGATAGCTGACGCTCGATGATTCGAGCACTTGATCCCAGCAAGAGAGACAACGACTGCTATAAAGGGAGAGAGAGCTACAAGATGTAGGGTGGGAGGGAGGAGGGTGATGACTACATTCCCTCCTCTCACTTAGGATTTTTTTCTAAAAGGGATTCTTAAAACCTAAGCTTCAATACCAAGTTGAAAATGGTGGAAGATGTATTATTATATTACCAACAAGGATTACACCTCCTTATATAGAGGTTACAAGACCTAATACATAAACTCTAACAAGATTCAATGAGTACTCTCAGGTTTATAGCTAAGACATTAGTTTCCTCTAACAAATTCATGGCATATTTACACTAAGGCAATACTATTTTGCCTTTTAGGTATACAAACTCAATTAGGAAATATCTCAGTTTGCCTGTATCTTTCATGGTAAAGCAATTATGAAGATAGTCTTTTGTCTTTACAATTCTATTAGTATCATTGCTAGTTATAAGAATAGCATATACAACTAATATAACATAGCCAAAAGATGACTTTTATAAAAAAACAAAGTGATCCACAACACAATGTTGGAAGCCCCCATCAAACATAGCCTAACTGAATTTTTCACAACCACATCCATAGACCCTATTTGAGACTATAAATAGCCTTCTTTAACTTATAGAGTGTATTCTCCCTTTAAGCAATATATCCTAGGGGTTACTCCATATAAACTTATTCAACCAAGTCATCATAGTGAATTACATTTTTTACATGAAGTTGTTGTAGCTACCAAAATAATTTACTACAATAGATAGAAACACGTATATAAATTGAGTCAACCTATAAGAGAAAAT
Source organism: Amphibolis antarctica (assembly GCA_024699675.1). Lineage (NCBI taxonomy): Eukaryota > Viridiplantae > Streptophyta > Magnoliopsida > Alismatales > Cymodoceaceae > Amphibolis > Amphibolis antarctica. The sequence continues at coordinate 1,811 of JAMKPZ010007401.1, forward strand.
GTTTCTGCATAATCAACTCCATAGGTCTAAGTGAAGTTACGAGCTACAAGACAAACTTTACATCTGTTAACTGATCCATGCGACTTATAATTGATGATGAAAACCCTTACAAGATAGAATGTTTGCCTCTATAGGACAAGATACCAACTGTCATGTGCCACGAGTCTACAATGCAGTCACTTCTTCATCCATTGTTGTCTTCTAGCATGATAGCTATAAAGCCTCTTAATAGTTCTTTGGCATAGACTCAAATGATACAGCAAGGTCAAAATTCTGATAGGAAAGGTTGAGATGATAATATGAGATAAAATAATAAATAAGATAATTAATGCAGAAGCAAGCACCTTTATGTAGAATAATGGATAGATCTTGGGTGATGTCAAGAAATCTAGAACTACATCAAAGGTTTCAATAGGTTCTACTGATGAAGTTGGTGGAGTAAGTCTACATCATTAATACACTTATAGTGGACGAGTTCGAAGTATCACCATTCCTATTAAGTCCATTGCTAATGGGAACAAGCACAAGTACCAAATTGATTGATATATATCTTGGATTGGTCACTCCACCCTTTGTAAACCCAACAAAGACATTGGATCAATTGATTTTTCAATCCATTGCCGATCTTGATCAATGGATTAATTGACACAAGAAAATCTTGCATATCTTCATATATCAAATGTTGGCATCAGTGGTAGCCTTCCAGTGTGGATTTGGAACTTCTCTTCCTCTCTTTATTTGTTGAGCATGACTTCCAATAACATAGATGGGGAAATACCAGATGCTACAAACTCCAACAATACATTACAATATGTTAACTTGAGTTCCAACAAATTTGAAGGTAACGTATCTAATTACCCATTATATCTTTCCTTTATGAATGTAGTAGATTAATTAACATATTTTTTGTTCGATCACCTTAATTTTCTAATTCAATTAATCACTTTGTGGTTTGATATTTCTAGGATCTAATTGGCTATCTACCATATCAAACATGACATCAGAATTATAGGTGTTGTCTCTTTCCAACAACACCAATCTATTCGATGACATCCCATCAGTGTTGTGTGAAGCACAAAATTTATGGATGTTGGACTTGTCCAAAAATAATTTCTTTGGAGAGATTCCTGATTGCTTGATGAAAGTGGTTATCGGTATTCTTGACTTGGGTAGCAACAAATTTAATGGTACATTTCCCAAGATACAAGAACATCATTGTACTTTGAAATCTTTACATTTGGAGAACAATGAACTATATGGAAGTCTACCAAGTTCCTTGAGTAAATGCAGTGATTTGGTTGTCCTTGATCTTGGTGAAAACAAGCTTAATGGGTTGATATCATCTTGGACAGTAGAAAACATGCGATCTCTAAAGATTATACGTTTGAGATCAAATAGACTATCTGGGAATATTCCACATTCAATCTCAAGACTTGAATCTCTTCAAGTCTTAGATCTTGGAAATAATAATTTATCAGGATTGATACCAAAGGTAGTAGGGGACTTCAAGGCCATGAAAGCTATACACAAGCAAGAATATTCAATCAATAGCTATTTACCAACAATCATAGATGTTGCAACATCATTGTCATTCCAGATTGGTTATTATATTTACAAAGAAATAGCAACAATAAACATGAAAGGAAGTAGCGATTCGTATGGTGGCAATATACTTTCTCTAGTCACAAGCATCAACCTCTCTAATAATAACTTATTTGGAATTATTCCACCTGAATTTGGAGATTTGTATGGCTTGGTGAATTTAAATTTATCAGGAAATCAATTGACTAATAGCATTCCAAATACACTTAGTAGATTGCTCAATCTGGAAGTACTAGATCTATCAAGGAATAATCTCTCTGGCCAGATACCTCAAGAGATGGTGAAGATGACATTCTTGTCTAACTTGAATCTATCATTCAACAACCTCTCAGGAAGTATTCCCTAAGGCAACCAATTCTCGACATTTAAAAATGGATCTTACATAGGTAATCTTAATCTATATGGGCTTCCACTATCAAAGAAGTGCATGGAAGAGCAAAATCCAAAATCAAAGAGCAAGAACAAGGATGATGATGAAAAGGAGAAGTTATGGCTTTACATGATTGCCGTTCTTAGTTTTATTGTTGGATTTTGGACATTTTGTGGCATCCTTTTCTTTAAGAAAACATAAAGGTATCTCTATTTCCAATTTTTAAATGATACCAGTGAAACATTATATGTGAAAATTATTCAACCAGTTAGGTGGATGGTGAGGTAAAAAATTATAAAAAATCCTCATCCTCCATTGTTGCTCATCTCCAACATGTATCCTTGTGTTTTTGCACTACTCTTTAATTATTCGCATTGATCTCATGTATATCAAGACATAGTTTGCTAGTTTCATTTCGAATTTCCTTGAAATAAATGCTTTATATACATGCATAGTAACTAATGCACAAAACAAGACACTCTTGAGTGTTACGCACGGTTAGGTACTTATTTTTATTAACATATTTTTTATTACATACACGATGCATTCTCTTTTCCATTGCAGTACTTGTTGCATGTGTTATTTTTCTTAATTTAAAAGAAATCTACCTTATTCTAATCATCAAAATCATCGAAATCTTCGCCTTTGACGATCAACATTGACTTTATCTACCTATAGAAAATCCACAATTTACTTACATGTCCTTCGTGTAAGTTACGAAGGGTTTTACATATATCAAAAATTTTAATAAAAAAATTTAGACATTCTAATATTTGTATATACCAAAATTTTTAAAAAATTTAAATTTTTTTATCATTATTATCATATAAATTTTTATATATAAATTTTTATCTTACAATTTATTATAAAATTTAATTTTATTTGATAATAAAATTCAACACAACTCGTTGCCACTTTCCACAAGGGTAGTATAGTAGAAAAAGCTTTTGTGGTAGAGTATTAAAAACAAATACCACACTGTTGAAGTACCAAAAGGATGCTAGGTGCGTTAAGGAAGAACTCTAACCAATTACATAGAAAATAAAATTTAAATTATATAATCATTAGTATGATAAAAATTTATACGTAATAATGATAATAATACGTAAAAATTTATATAAAATTCGAAAATCTCTTTTCAAAATAACTTCTGTCGCTGCAATAAGTCATTTTTCTCTTTACTAGTAAACCATAAAACCTGGATTGCTTAGAGGAACATACGATGACATTTGAAAGTAAGTCTAGTGTGAAAATCTCACTAAAAATGTAAAAATTAATGAAAAATAGGAATGATAAGATTTGATAAAAAATTATAAAATAATAAAAATATTTATACATACACAAGAAATGACAAAAATTATAAAGATTTTGTACTTTTCCATCTATCTATCTAGTTGAGATGAGAAATGATATGAAAATATAAATAATATTGATTGAAAAATAATAAAAATAATTTTTAAATAATTTCCCATCATTTTTCATGCATACAAATGATATAATAAAATTAGTTAATAAAAAAATATATTCTTATGAATTTCCTTTTCATACTTTCTAAGTACACTAACACCTACTTAATATCAAGTTTTAAGTCTCTTTTAAATCATTCTTAATATTATTATTATTATTATTATATAATAAATTTTTATCACTTTAATTATTTCAATTTTAACTTTATTTAATTCTTAAAGTTATAAAAACTCTCCTCAGATACACCCAAAATCTACATTAATCATAAACCTTATAATTATACCTCTCAACTGAACACTACGATAAAAATAAACCAGAGAAACATACCAAGAAGAGTCACAATGGGAAAAAAACACCAAAATGTGGATCTCACACACACACACACGCATAAGAGAAGAAGAATTGGATTGGATTCAGTGGGGGCATGGAGGGAAGGCACGAAACACAGGGCGTGGGCGTGGGCGTGGGCGTCAGTTGTGGCCCCAGATCTGGAAAAGGAAGAAGCCTAGGAAGGCGAAGAAGACCACCAGGAAGATCCACCAACACGAACATGGCCGTGGATCCGTGACGACGACCACGGTCGTGGCCCTTGCGTCGTCCCTGCTGCCCGCGCCGGCACACCGCCTTCTCCTCGTCCTCCTCGTCCATCGTCGTCGCCGCCGCCTTCCTCTTGGCGCACAAATCGTCGGTTCCCGTCATCCAGACCTCCTCCCTCTCTGGAAAAGGAAGAAGCCTAGGAAGGCAAAGAAGACCACCAGGAAGAGGTAATCCACCAACACGAACACGACCATGGATCCGTGACGACGACCACGGTCGTGGCCCTTGCGTCGTCCCTGCTGCCCGCGCCAGCACACCGCCTTCTCCCCGTCCTCCTCGTCCATCGTCGTCGCCGCCGCCTTCCTCCTGGCGCACAAATCGTCGGTTCCCGTCATCCAAACCTCCTCCCTCTCTCTCTTGCGTCTTGCACTCCAGAAAATATTTTGTAAGAAAAGGAAAAAATAAAAATCAATTTTAAGTAGAGTAGATACGTTAATTGGGCTGACACGGTCTGGATCGACGGCCTAATAAAATTATATTATGGGTTGACATAATGTATCTTATTTAAGTTAATTTCTTGAATTTTCGTATACATAATATTAAAATAATTTTATACTTTTTTATAATTTTATATTTATTTTAATATATTTTTTAATTACATATATATTATATATAACTTAATGATTCGAAATCTACCTATTTTAATTTTTTAATATTTAAAAATTATAATAATATTATATTAATTTTTAATAAAATAAAAAATAATTAAAAATTTAAACGTATCAAACCTAATCTAATTTGACACAAACCCATATAAACTGTGACCACGTGTTATTATTATTATTATTATTTTCAATGCTACTTACCGTGGACAATTATAATACAAAATAAAGGACAACAATGTGTACTATTTTGAGACAATTGAGAATAATATTTAAATCTATGCTGGCCCATTGGATTGTGGATTCAAATATATTACGAGTCTTTTGTGTTAGATATACTTGAGTTATTATTACCAAACTATTTTTTTTTTGAATGAGTTTATGATGTATTACTTATATAAAAATTATTGGAAATCCAAGGGTGAATGACTTGCGACACAATCAATTTCATAGGTATGTTATGTTATCGACCAATTTTCTTGAAACATCTACTCTTGGTCCAGAGAGTTGCCATATATAACTAGCACTATAAGAAAATAGAGAAAAAGTGAAAAATCTATCACCAATAAAAATGGTACAAGTAACAAGATTTTGGAATCGTCACCTTTTCGTATACTAACATTCTTATTTTTTAATTTTTATTTACACTTTTCATTTTTATTTTCGATGTTTTTTTTCTGTTTAAACTTTTCATTTCTATTAAACACTAATGAACCCTAAAAAGAACCATAAGAAAAGGATTCTACATAGATTGTTTACCTACTTTACAAGTAATAATGATAAATCAATTTAAAATTAGCAATCAAGCATTAATTAGCAAGTAGCAGACTTTTCTTTTCCATCTCTTTCTTTGAAAGATTCTAACAAACTTTCCTTTGCCGTTTCTTTCTTTGAAACAATCTAGCAGACTTTTCTTTTTTCTCTCTTAATTTCCTGGAAGCATCCTCCTTGACTTTAAGATTATTAAAGTAAACCTCGTTCGATATGGTACTGTATGTGGTGCACAACATTTTGCTGAATATTAAAATCGAACAATAAACAATCTTGTGTTATATATATATATATATGTATGTAAGCACATATATACACTACCACAGAATCGCCTGTAGCACCGCGATTGTAAGAAAGTACTGCAACATAGGCGCACTATATACACATATCCATGGGTACCAAGCTTTGCTCGCTTCCAGTGATGCTGCTGCTTAGCTTAGCGTGCTCTGTAATGTTCCTCGCCGCCTCCGTTGGTGGCCAGCTTACACCTGCAGGTACCTACCTAAAAGAATATACATACATACATACATATATATATATATGTATATGTATATATATGACGCCCGATTGTACGTTCCAAACCTTGATCCTTTTCACGTTCGATTCCAAGAAGTATGCGTACGTACAAGATCAACTTTTAATTAATCCCCGTATATATGTATCTGTGTTGTTCAATTCGATGGAGATACAGGATTCGTGACCATCGACTGTGGGAAGCTGAAAAACCGCACGGGCAGCAGAACGGGGTTGCTGTATGTCACGGATTCTGGGTACGTCGACGCCGGCGAAGTTCACGAAGTCCCCCAAGTGCGGAACAAAACACTTTTTCTTAATTACGCCCTCAGAAGCTTCCCCAATGGAACCAGGAACTGCTACACCTTGCCTTCCCAAACGGGGGACAAGTACCTGCTGAGGGCTTTCTTCTTGTACGGCAACTACGACGGGCTGAATAAGTTGCCGAAATTCGATCTCTGTGTCGGCACCAACCTCTGGTGGTCGATCAACATCCGTAACTCAAACAAGACCTACAGCACCGAGATTATAACGATGGCCTCGGCCAGCTGGATCTCGGTTTGTCTCGTCAACACAGGACGTGGTGTGCCGTTCATATCTGCGTTGGAACTGAGGCCGTTGAAGGTCAATCTCTATAATCCATTTGGTGTCAATTCTTCTCAGTCGCTAGTCCTCCTTACACGACGCAATTTTGGAGCAGCCAACACGAATCAAAATTTAAGGTTAGGAACCTCTCTCTTTTTAATTAACTAGGCTATTTTTGGGTGTTGGTAATGCTTTTCTAGCTGTCGATATTTTCTTCCTCCAAGCATGGTTTTTATCACGAGCGAAGAAATAATACACTACCTATCACAATATTTTAGATGCTCTTGTGTCACTTGAAAATTAAATAGACCATTTAATTTTCCACAACCTATTCAAGACCAATTATTTACGACAGACGCTTTTGTACGTAATTTGTTTTCATCAAGTTATACGAGATTATTTTAACAATTTTCTTTATTTTCGTTTTGTTTTTACAAATATCTTTATTTTATAGTCGAGTAGATTGATGTTTAATACATATATAAATTTAGCGGATGATATTCCATGGTGATTATAATTGAAATTTAGACATCTAAATAAAATGAATTGCTTGATTAGCATATATAATTCGACGTTAATGTTGCTTGATGATTTCACATGTACATATATAGGTACCCAAGCGACATCTACGACCGCTTTTGGGAGCCATTCACCGAGGACGAATGGAGAAAGATAAATACAACGTTGACAGTTGACACCATCAATAATGACTTCGAGCCGCCTGTAGATGTGATGGGCACGACGGTGACACCTGCAATGGGTTCGAGTCTGGACTTCTCATTGAAATGGGACATCGAGACCTTAGGGCAATCTCCAAACTTCTTGTATGCCATGTATTTTGCAGAACTCGAAAAACTCACAAAGAATCAGACGAGGCTGTTCAATATCTCAATCAACGGCATGCACCGATTCGGTCACATAAGCCCTTCCTACTTGTCCACCAACACGGTATACATCACTCAGCCGATCTCTCTTGATGTGATCAATTTCTCACTTGACGAGGCAACAGGTTCCACACTACCCCCCATCATTAACGCCTTGGAGGCCTATGTCGTTAGGAAAATGACGAACCTTGCAACTCAAAGTAAAGATGGTATTCGATCTAATTAACACCATCCACAATTCTTACAACATATATATGTGTGTGTGTATATATATATATATATATATATATATATATAGGTAGGATTGACCTAACTTTTGCTGCTTTTGATCATGGCATGCGTGCTTTGTAACTTTTCACAGTTGATGCAATCATTGAGATGAGAAGGTTATACAAGGTGAAGAGAAATTGGACGGGGGATCCATGCGCTCCCAAGAACTTGGTTTGGGATGGGCTGAAGTGTAGCTACGATGATAGTTCCAACCAATCAAGGATTATTTCATTGTAAGTACGTAGTGATAGTACCAGTTAGGATTTCCATGTATATATATTTGTCATCCTATATGTGAATGGTGATGGATGCTGAAATGGTGCCTTCGATGTGGAAAATGTGATTAAACTTGATGAAAAATTTGTTATCAATTAAAACATTCAAGAGATCGACTGACTAAAGAGATGATGAGAGTGATAGTAGTACATCAAATTTCTTGCAGGAACCTTAGCTCCTTTGGATTAACAGGAGGAATACCAATCGTTCTAGCAAACCTTACACAACTACGGTCAATGTAACTTCTCTTATTCCCTTTAAATTGTTCATCAATTACTCTTCATATATGTATGGATTTTTGTAATTTATTGGAATGAAAGAATTTTTTGAAATCAAACGACTAAATGAACATGTTTGATGTTTGTAGGGATTTGTCGAACAATAACTTGAATGGTAGCATCCCAAACTTCTTGTCAGAGCTACTACTCCTAAAACAATTGTAGGTCTTACATGCTCATCTTTCTATGATTAACGTACATCATGTTAAACATAAGGAGATTGAACATCTATTTTATCTTGTGTTGGAACAATAGGAATTTGTCAAGCAATAAACTATCAGGAAAGATACCAAAGTCCTTGCAAGAAAGATCCAAATCTAGGGCCCTCAATCTAAGGTTTGATTCACTTTAATATGAGAATATATATTCTGGAATAAGTCTACTATTGTAACAAATAATTGTTCTCCTGCGATTTACCTTGTATTTGACATTCCAACTCATTATTGCCTTTGTTTTGTATTGTATATGCTAGGGTTTCAAACAACACAGAATTGTGTGCCGTTAACCCAATCCAATGTGGGAAGACAAAAAAAAAGAGCTCAGGCAAAACTGTCACCATTGTTGTTCCTATGGTTGTTGTGGTAGTATTGATCCTAATGACATCGATATTAGTTATTTTGTGGAAAGGTATGAAATTAAGATTGGATTTAGCAAAAACCTTTGAATATTAAAATAATAACACCAACAACTAAAGAAGATGCAAGATATAAAATTGATCAACAAAATCTTCTTGGTTCTTTCAGCTTTGAAATCCTCCTCCATCAACACAAAATGGAACAAGAAGCAAGAAAGTATTGGTGGTTCTCCCCAACTTCCATCCTTCCATTCAAATAGTAGAAAATTCACATATGCTGAGTTAGTGACCATCACAAACAACTTTAGCAAATCTATAGGTAAGGGTGGATTTGGTGTTGTCTACCATGGCATCCAAAATGATGGTTCTGAAGTGGCAGCCAAGTTGCTATCCCATTCTTCATCTCAAGGAGCAAAGCAATTCCAAATGGAGGCAAGTCATTATATATCAAATTTTTTATTATTTGAAGAGTATTGGTTGGTGTTGAGCTACTAGTAACAAAACACTGTGATGTTGTTTATTGGTGTAGGCTCAATTGTTGATGAGGATCCATCATAGAAACTTGGTAACCTTAGTTGGTTATTGTAATGATAGTAATCACATGGCACTTGTATATGAATACATGGCAGGGGGAAGCCTTCACAGCCACCTTTCAGGTTCTTTACTCCAAGCGAATCTCTAATTTTGTCATTCCAAATTTTCTTTTTCAAATCATGTGTATATAAGACTACACAAACTAATCACACAATTCTTCTGATAAAGTTGTCACAAATTGTTGTATGTAGGAAATGCTTGCAAGTCGATGGTATTGTCTTGGAGTGATCGACTTCGAATTGCAGTTGAATCTGCACAAGGTTTAAGTGATTAATGGCTTAGTGCATGAAGTTGGTTATTTTTCTTTCTTTCATTTCCCAAAATTCTAAATATTTATTCATATATAAGTTATATGTAGGATTGGAATATCTACACAAAGGTTGTAAACCAACCATCGTGCATAGGGATATAAAGACCAGCAACATCTTGTTGACCGATATGTTGGAGGTTAGAATTGCAGTTTCAGTTTGTCCAAGGCTTTCCAAAATGATGCAATGAATCCCATAACAACCGCTGTGATGGGCACTTTGGGATACCTTGACCCAGAGTAATAACATAGTCTCCCTTTGAATATAATTGCATTGACAACAATGGGTGTTTTGATATATAGTTAACAATTGATTCTCCTTCTTACAAATT
>JAMKPZ010007402.1:0-21839 GCA_024699675.1 Amphibolis antarctica
TCCTCCTTTCATCTTTAATTTCCTTGATTTTTCCTTGAATCTAAGTCTTTTCATAACAATAAACACATCAACATATCAAATCATACATGAAATTCATAAATAATGCATGTTTGAAATAATTTCGACTTTAAGTTGTAAAAAATGGAGTTTGGTTATGAATTGGTTAAATATTGAAATAAATGCATAATATGCCTTTAATGAGTCCCATGTAAATCCATTTAACCAATAAAAACCTATAAAAATATGCAATATTTTCATCCAAATAGGAGGCATACAAATATATCATCTGTGACCATTGCAGTTCTATTTAAGTCCTGGATGACGGAGTGAACAGCCTTCATAAACCACAATTCAGCCTTGGTCAAAACATTCTGTTGATCCACAATCTTTTTAGGCCTTATTGCACACTCATCTTGCCAGGCCTACTGAGTGTAATCACTAATAGTCTACGTAACTATTGAAGGGAGAGTGACAAATTCTCTTTCCACATTGGTCTTGAAGTGCTGCAACTGGTACTTCAAGTCATCCAATATCTTCTCTTTGGTATTATCTCTTTTTAAACTGCCGTTATGCCACCCTGATGAGGTTAATTCAAACTGATCGAATTTCAATAACCTCATCCAATCATCAATTGATAGGGACCCTTGAGCTCTTATTGTTTGCCATAGGGTGCAAAAATAAGTCCTAGTTCTAATCTTTATTGACCCCTTGGTGGCTAAACAAAATACTTCCCTATGGAACCAAAAATTGCACTTTCTTCTAATTAAATCATTTGCTAATCGATTTTTAGGGTGAGCTAACTGCTCCTGCCCTACCTCTCTTTCAATGTGAGAGGCTATCTTTTCATTTAGGAAGGTTGGCGCTACAATACCATCCTCCCTACTCTGTTTTAAACAATCAACAATATCCTCTCTTACCGTTTTCAATTCCTGTTCTTTGATTGCATCTTTCAGCTTGCGCTTCCCTTCATTATGCCACATTTCAGCATTCATCTTGAACTTCTTGAAGTTCAGCATCTTAATCCATTCGTATCTTGATGCTAGAGCAGAGGGAGGAGCAGTGGAGGTGGAAGCCATGATGTATCGTGAGAGGAGGAGAGTACTATGAACATTAGTTGCGAGAAAAAGGGTTAATGCACGATAGGGCCTTGATGATTTTTATAAGATTAATTGGGTAATTAGACGATCGGATGGAAAGATCCGTAATTAATTAACAATTTTTGGGTTTACCCACGAGGTAGTCCGAGGGTAAACACCATGGCCCTCAAACTTAGTCTGAGGGTAAGCTATAGTAGATGGTATTTTCAGAAATTTTTATTATGCAGTCATTTCCAATCATATTAATGCTCGTACATTGTGCATTTGCTTCATGATTATTAGATGTATCAAGTTGAGTTTAATTACTGATTCAATGTACTGTTTGGGTTTAATGAACTTTAGTGAGCGATGGAGATTCCTATAGACATTGCACGAGATTTTAAGCTATTTGCCAGTGAGAGAAATATGCAAACTAAGTTGTGTGAGCAACAGTATCAGAGCATTCATTTCAGAGTATTACTTTTTTTCCCATCAAGCATACAAAATGAGAAATACAATTAGTGGAGTGATTTGGTATGATGCACATTCAAGAAGGTATTTGTATCATGGGAGGGAATTGAAAACATTTTAGGTTGTAATGGTGGACTAATTATCTTTAGATATTTTGAAGAACCATTTTCTAGCAGATCTAATATTAGGATTAAGAACCATTTTCTAGTAGATCTAATATTAGGATTAAGAACCCTACTACAAATATAGAATTAGTACTCCCAAACCCTAATAGAGACAAGCTTGTGTTACTTGATTTAGGTGCAGTCTTCTCATTTAAGGGTACTAACAAGAGGATAATACACAAATTATTTTGTTGGGAGGAACCTCGAATATGGACTGATTGGCAACACTTGTTGGTTTATCATTTTGACAAACACCAATGGCAACCTACCAGAAGAGTTTATTTTGGAGGGAGACCAATGAACAACAAAAACCATGTGATTATAGAGTTATTTACTTGATAACAAGCTGTACCCCTACATTTATTAATGAGATTACGGTCATTGCCATCAATATTGAAGATGAATCAGTGAAGCTCCTACTTGTCCCATACCCTATGGGAGCACTGTCAAGTTCATTCTATGATTTAGTTGAATTGGCTATATTTGGGGGAACCAATGGAGAGCCTGAATCTATGAGTTTAATTAGATGGTGAGATGATGATATGAAATTTGAAATTTGGAGAGTACAAGACATTGCAAAATGGGAATGGAATCAAGTCTACATTAAATTGCAACTGGAAAATCTGGGAACACCTGACATGCCTTTTGTACAAAAAATCAAGGGTTTCTATTTCATCATTGGAGACACTCTTATTTATTATGCTTGGGATGATTTCTATTGTTACAAGATCCAACTGTTTGATGGAGGCTGCAATACTGAACTTATTCATCAATTATCCTTGCTTGCTTCTGTAGTGTGGTTCCATGAATTAATTCCGTACGTAAATACTCTGCAACATAGTGTGTAATATTTTCTATCTACCCACATGTTAGTTCGAGGGTAAACTAGTTTACCCACGCCCCTGGCCGTGGGTTGTGTCAAAAATTCATCTGTTGAACACTTGTGTAATGTTTTTATTTCTTTTGGAATGCCTCTATTGTATTGTGCTCAACTCTAAATGATTGTTGTTTCATTGCACATCTTTAAGAAATCTGAAATTTTATATCATTTACTACAGTTGTGGTATTATTGTAAATAGATGTACCTGTCGCTTAACAACATGAAATGGTAGCTAAAGCTTTTTTAATGATGGTACACAAGCAAATCTTCTTTTACATTTAAATGTTGTATGTCAAGTTGGTCTAGGGATTCATCTCATAGGTTAGTTAGAACACCTACAAGAAGAACAATTATGGCTACCCTATAGCAAGATCAACCTATAGAATAAACAGTAGGTAGTAGGTTTCACCCTAATTTAATGAATGAACCTTCCTGCATAACACTACCTGAATGTCCTAATGCTAGATTTGAATTAAATTCCAATTACATCAACTAACTACCAAAATTTCATGGATTGGAAAATGAAGATGTTTATTGGTTTTTAAAAGAATTTAATGAAGTTTGTAATATGATGAAAGTACCGAACATGACTATTGATGTAATTAAATTGAGGTATTTGCCTTTCGCTTTAAAAGATAGTGCAAAAAGATGGTTATATAGTTTACAACCAAATTCTATTATCACTTGGAATCAGTTCTATTCTGAATTTCTAGGAAAATATTATCCAATGCATGTCACAATTAAAAGGAAAAATGAAAATTTAAATTGTAGACAAAAACTAGGAGAACCTTGCTAGAAATATTTTGCAAGATTTCGTGATCTCCTAGCTCAATGCCCACATCAAGGAGCAAAGAGAGTAACCCAAATTCGAACTATTTATGAACGAATTGATTATCGCACAAAGACACTCTTAGAATCTTTGAGTCAAAATGGATTTCTAAACCAAGGAATAGATAATGCTTGGAAATTTTTTGAAGATCTAGCCAAAAGAACTGCCCAATGGGAGAGTGTTGTTGAAGTAAGTCAGGAACAAATTCCTAACCCTAGGGGAGTCCATGTTGTTGAACCACATGTTGCCTTAGAAGCTAAGATGGCTAGCTTAATACATACAATTGATGAGCTACAACTTAAACAAACGACTGAGCCTACCATGCCTAAATGTACAAGTTGCTTTGCCATAGGCCATGTTGTAGAAGACTGTCCTATTTTAAATGACTCTGAAGATGTTAATGCTTTATTTTATAATGAACGTAACAACTCAAATTTCAATCCTACTTATAATCCTAAGTGGAGGAACCATCTTAAGCTTTCATGGAAAAACCTAGGCCAACAACCACCTCAATCTGTAGGACAACCTTTTATTGAACAAAACGTAATGAATAATAGTTCTTTAAATGTAAATCATAATCAACCTGTTCATGATCAAACTTTTGAGAAACAATTAACAAGCTTACTGCAAAAAGTAGACTCAGCATTAAAATCAAATCCCCAAATTATTGCACATGATCAAGCTATTAAAAGAATTGAAACACAATTGAACCAAATATCTAATTCACTAAACCAAAGAAACAAACGTGCTTTTCCAAGTCAATCAATGCCGAATCCCAATGTACCTAATGGGCATATAGCTCATGGAGGGGATGTGCAACACCACTCAGCTTAAGCTAGTAAGGCTGCAATTTGGTGGTGTCTGTTCATAAACCACCTAGTTTTCTTGTGAGCCATTACAATTTCACAAGCATAGCTATATAGGAGTACTATTTTTATTTCTTTGTTTTTGAGAAAATATCACCTCCTTATCAACATATTTTATTGATGCATAGCACTGGTACTTCATTTCTACAGCATTACTTATGCATTGCACAAGCTTTATCCTACTAAGTTCAATGCATTATTTAGCATGCATCACATTTACATATTTCATGTTAGGGATGTTTATAATATAAATTTTCCTTTCTATATTAAACTTTCCAATTACATTGGGGACAATGCAAAATTTAAGTATAGGGAGAAGGTTTATGTTTTAGTTTTATGTTTCATTATGCGTAAGTAGTTTAAGTATTCATTATGCGCAAGTAGTTTTATGTTTCACTATGCTTAAGTAGTTTAAGTATGTTAAAAATGTTCAAAATTGTAACATTTTAAACAAATTTTCATTCCGATATTTGTGATTTTCTGTAATTTTTGCATCTTTTATAACTTTTATGTTTCTCTCGAGAACAAACCTTGAGGAAGGTAAGTTTCAAGTGTTACTATTAGAATTAATGGGAAGACCCTATTATATTGAGAGGAGAATTTCCAGAGCCAATTCCAAAAAACCTATTGCCCTTAGATGAGATGGATTTTAGATTAACTTGTGCAATGGGTTGAGTCTTCCTATTTCATTTGAATTAATGCCATGTTAACCTAGTTTTCTAAAGAGAATTATTTTCCTTTCGCATTACCTTGTTTGAGTGGAGAGATAACGTATGCCGTGTGCCACCATAATGATATGAAAATTTTCCATTCTGGTGAGCATTATCTTGAGATATCCCCCAAACTTTTCTATGTTAGAGGTGATGTGAAGGAAGGTAGCAAGGGTTTGAGTTTTAATGCACCATGGAGTTCATTTGGGAATTAGGCTATGGAGACATAAGGTGGTGAAATTAATTGACTATGGGTCATTTATTAGTTTTAAGAGTGCAATGCTAGTTATGTCATTTACTTTGTAGGTTTTAAAAAAAAAAAAGGAAAAAATGAAAGAAAAAGGAAGGACTGAAAAATATTGAATGAAAATAGAAAGGAAAGAAAAGAGAAAAAAATATATAGAAAAGGAATCAGAAAAATTTAAAGGATCAATGTTAGTATGAGTAGAAAAGAGAAATATTTGAAGTAATTTGGGATGTGAGAATGAAGTGGAATGGTAAACTTTATCAACAAGTTAACATTCTGAGTGATGATACATTATTGTCTTATCTCTTGTCTACCAGCCAGAGCATTTTCCAATATCTTAGAAAGGAAGAGAGTATCTTAAATTACCCTCTTTTGTTGGTGAGAAGTGTGTTCCTACTTTAATGATTTAATTTCTGATTGAGAGTAATGAAGGTGTGAATTCCTCTTGCTTGCACAAGACAGATGGTTTTCATGAATAGGTGACTTCTTGTTCACATTTTAAAATGAGTCTATTTGATTTAAGGGCAAGGAGAGGGAGTATTGTAAGACTGAGCTACCTCATTCCACTAAAATTGTTCTAGCAACAAGTGATTCAAATGATCCTTGGCTTGGTTCTGTTTCTCTTCTTTATTTCCCTTTTTCTCTCTCTTGTTATTTTTATTTGTTTGTTTGGACTTTGTGGGTGTATCCACTAAAAACTCTCTAGAGACACAACTCTGCCACTAGGGTAACCCAGTGGTTTAAAGGCTTGCTACACCTATTAAGTGTAGTCGTGTTCCTTACAAAAGTGGCCTAGCATAGTTTTAGTAGTTTTTAGTAGTATTTATTATATTCACAATTTTTATAGTTTTATTTTAGTATTTTGCTAAGGGACTAGCAAAATTTAAATATGAGGGATTCGTTCACACTCAAAAGTGTGCATTTTATTAATATTAATTCATGTGTTTTAATGAGTTTTATTTGCATTCTACATTGAATTATGATGATTACAAGGTTAACTATACTTTTGAGCAATATGCATGTTTATTGACTTTAATGATGCATGAATTAAGTTTTGAGTCGTTAATTATGTATGTGTTGATTACCTATTGAGAAAGGAATGAATGATTAATATTTGACTCTTTAGGTTGCTGATAAAGTGATTAATCCACACAAAAAAATCATGATTTATGTCTAAGTGCAAAGTCTGAGGGTTAAGCCGTGTACCCACGAACTTACGCGAGGGTAAACGGGATTACCCTTGAGCCTACACCCTGTTTGTTTTGTACAATGAATTTCATTGATGTAATAGCAATTGCAATCATAGTTAAGGTTTAAATGTTATGAATTATTTCTCCTATAGTATTTCACGAATGTATTCTTTAAGCATATGCAGGAGAATTCGATTAGCAATTGCAGGGAAATATGTAGAAGACCAAAATTGAGAAATTCAATTCAGTTGAAGCTCAACCATAAAGAATGTGGACAGACATGTTAAAGAAGTAGATTGCATGGGATGATCTCACACATCCAAACGTGCACCACACCCTTGTTAATTGCCAGCTCATGAACTACCATTCCCCCCAGCTATAAAACAGTCCCGTAGCCTTGAAACTAAACCCTCCCCCTCTTCTTCCTCCATCCGCCATTTACAAAGCATTCTCCATCTTCCACCTTCCACCCACTCATCTCTTCCAAGAGGACATTGACGACCTCCTCTTCTCTAACCATTCTCGTAGTGCATTTGCTGTTCTTTTCTCAACCTGTGCGTATCCTTGAAAGAGAGAGTCTTAGCGCCGATTGCTTCCACCTCTGTTCCGTGGTGTAATTACAGAGTGATGCCCAAAATCTCACTGCAAGGACGAAAGGAGGGCCTGCTAGATTGATGACCTAGTGGACCAGAAGTGACAAAGAGAAGTTCGTAGCTTGAGCAAGTTTCGAAGGAAGAAATTACAATGAAGCATTTGGTGTTCTTTCCATTTTTAATTTCTTTATTTTACTTTACCCTTATATTTACACTCAAATCTACAAACACACACTATATCAACTTGGTTATAGTAATTAGATTATGTTTTTAGGTTTAATGTGATGTTGAATATTGCACTTTTACTTTACAAGTTATTCATACTATATCGTGTTTCCTACATTGTGTTGTTTACTGTGTTTTAAAATATCTAAAAAGACCAAAAATATAAGTAATCAACTCTTAGAAGTTTCAGTTAATTCAAATTGTACTATTTTTATATCTGAAACTCACAATTATCTCACAACCCTTGAGTAAGTTCGAGGGCGAAGATGTTTACACATGAGCTAGCTCTAGGGTTAAGTACTTTTTCTATGCAAAATGATAAATTTTATGCAAACTAAAGTGTATAATGTTAGAACTTAAGAAGAATTAAATGTTTGGAAGTAAAATTTACTGGATATAATATTTCAATATAAAATTCACATCATTTACTAAAAGACTAAGTTAAGAATCCAAATAGTCTGAGTGTTTTAGAAATTAAAAGTTAATGAAAGAACTCTTTAAAAAGTATGATGCAACAAGTATTTAAAGACCATCTTAGCTGTTAATTGGAACAAAGCAACTATCACATTGCTTAAAAGATATTTAATCATTTGTTCTATTAATTGAATACATCAATTTAGTTAAACACCACACAAAAATCAATCCTTGAGGACAAACCTATACTTGCACACTAGCTATATCTGAACCCATGCACTTGCAGTGAATTAAAATATTTCACACACAATTTTTACAAGAATTAAATTACAAGTGTTGTTTAAAAGTGGAACACATCCTAAAATATTGTGAACTCCTTCTAGTGATGTGGGTGGAATTCCTGCCTCAGGGTCAATTCCATCATATACATATTTTCCTAGAAGTGCAGCATACCAAATCACTCCACTAAATGTATTTCTCATTCTGTATGCTTGACGCGAACAAAAGTAATGCTCTTAAATGAATGCATGTACACTCTTGCATACACAACTTAATTTGCATATTTCTCTCGTTGGCAAATGACTTAAAACCTTGTGTAAGACATCTATGGGAATCTCCATTGCTCACTAAAGTTCATTTGGCACAAAATACTACATTTAGTCAGAAAGAGAATCAACTCAGTGTATCTTATAGTCATGAAATAATTGTGCAATATTCAAGTATTAATATGATTAAAATGACTACACAATGATTTCTAAAAATTCTGCCAGCTATAGCTCATCGATGAACTTATTATGTGGGTAGGGATGTTTACCCATGAGGTATCTTGTGGGTAGACCTATTATCTACTAATTAGTATCGAATCTCACCATCTGATCATCTAATTACCCAATTAAACTTATAAAAACCGTTAATGCCCATTTGTGCATTAGCCCTTGTTTCACGACCTGTTGAAACTATTCACCTTCTTCAACGACACACACCATGGTCTCGACTTCTAGTGCTCCTCCTCCTACTTCATCATCAACTTTTGCTTGGATTAAGATGCTAAATTTCGACAAGTTTAGATTAAACGCACAAATGTGGCATGATGAGGGCAAGCGAAAGGTAAAGGCTGTCATTAGGGAGCAAGAACTGCAAATGGTAGAAGAAGACACAGCCAAGTGTCTTAGGAAAAGTAAGGAAGCTTCTTTTTTAGTTCCAAATTTTCTTAAAGAGAAAATAGCTTCCCACATTGAAAGAGAAGTAGGGCAGGAGAGGTTAGCTCGCCCTAGAAATCAATTGATCCAAGAATTATTTAGAAGGAGGTGTATCTTTTGGTTCCTTAGAAAGGTGTTCTATTTAGCCACTTGTGGTTTTATTAAGATTAAAACAAAGACCTATTTTGCAAGCCCATGGTGAACAACAACACCAAGGAGGTCTATTTCTATTGAGGAGCGAATGAGGTTGATGCAATTTGATAAATTTGAACTGGCGGTTGTGGATTGGCATAAAGGTAACCGCATTCATAACAAAATGAGGGAAAATATTTTGAAAGACTTGAAATATTAGTTAAATCATTTTGGAACAAAAGTGAAGAGGGAATTCACTCGCCTTCCCCCAAAAGTAATCCAAGCCATTGATGACCACACTCAACAAGCATGGCGAGATGAATGTGCTATCAAGCCCAAGAAGATTTTGGCACAAGATATAGTCCATGAAGAATTTGTATACAGCTATCACTAAAGAATTAAATGCATCCATAGTCACTACAGATATGGTGTTTGCATGCCTCCTAGAAGATAGAGATGAGAGAGAGTAGTATGAATTTTTCATGCAAACCTATCTCTCACTAGGAGAGAGTTTTGAAGTTTCATAAATTGCATCTTAGTGTGCTCTTTATTAATGGAGAAAATGCATGGCCGAGAAGGCCTCTTTTGCAGCTGAGACGGCTGAAGTTGAAGTCCTTTAGCAAGCAACAGAGGTGGCCATCAAAGAAGAGCCACAAGAGTTCGATTTCATGCATTTTAGTGACAATTTGGCTAGCCCTTCAACACCACAAGAGGGTGAAAGAATAATTGTTGAGCATCAACATCAGGAGGACAAAGAAGAAGAAGAAGAAGAAGAAGAAGAAGAAGAAAAACAACAACAACAAGAACAACAACAAGAAGAGGGGGACGTTTCTAAAGCTGGACAGGAGGAAGAAGGGTCTAAAGATAGTGATGATGATCTCACCCTAGGTGCATATCTTCATCAACACAAGAAGACACTTCCTTCTTCCACAGATGAATCAATCCCAAGAGATATTCCTCCTGTTGAAGAGACTGAAAATCGAATTGATTTCTAGGTAACACTTATATTTTAATTTGACTTTAATCTTCACTTTTAAGTAATTTGAATGTTCATGTCTCATTTGTGTTTAATTTTAAATTTTAGGAGGAAAGACCCTACAGTAGGAGCAATTGTTCCTATAATAGACCTCTAGGATTTTGAAAGGGTAGATCGGACAATTCATGAAGCAATACTCTTTGCTTCAGAAGAGGGTCAGGTAACAATTTAAAATTAACTTCCCTTTCAGTTTTTTTATAAGTTTCTTTTTAACTTAGTTTTAACTTTCTTTTTCTTATGTATGTATTTGTATATTATAGTATGCCCCAATAGAGGAGAGTGTCTCCTTTGAGGGAGAAGGAGGGACTATTGACAGTCCTCCTATTCCATCCTCAACAGAAGGGGATCTAGGGCAGTTAGAGTTCACTTCTGAGTACATAATTGAACCAAGTGGAGTGGACACTAGAGCAGTAATGGTTTACTCTCCACCCACTGAACAAAGTGCAGGAGTTGCAAAACCTTCAGCACCATCCTCTTCTCAATATAGAGAACTAGCCCATCAAATAGAAGCAAATTTAGTGATTTTTAGAAATGCTGAGGCTCGGGATCAATTTCAATAGATAAAAGGTTTTGATATCCTATTCAGTAGGCCAGTAGACTTTGATTTCATGGATGAAATCAAGGAATTATTGGATTTTCAAGGGCTACTGATGGTTATCCCAAGTTCAGGTAACAATTTCAAAGCTGAAAATTTAGTACCGGCCTTCTATGCCAATTTGCGTCAAGAGGATGGGGTGCATGTCAATAATGTAACAAAGGTAAACATTCATTTAACACCTGAATTTGTGTACGAAAGCCTAGGATTAAGAAATGAGGGTGTAGAGATCCTAGAATCATCTACAATGGCTGAATGGTCAGAACAAGACATGAAGGATTGCATGGCCATTAACACTTGAATCAATTTGTTCAGTAGGCTAAAATATATGAATGGTAAAGCTCATATGGTTGCATTAATATTGATTAGAACTATTTACCAAAGATTTGGACATGATTTAGAACTATCCATCTTTGTGAAGATTGCAACCTATGTAGTATTAAATAAAATTCAGGTGAATTGGTATAAGATATTTATCTCTAAGATCACCAACATAAAGAAGAAGTTATTTTATGGTGATCTTATCTATCAGTTGGTGTCAAGCTCTTCCGATTTATCTTCTTGGGCAGTGAAGAAGTTAAAATCTAGGGTGCTTACTACCAAGGATTTGAAACAGTTCTCAAGGGAAGACAACTTAACACCTTGAATCCACAATGAGCCATCCACTTCACAGTAGAGTGGGTCAGCCTCTATATCAAAACAGGCGGACACTATGCTACAATAGATTGCAGCTCTGAAGGAAGAATGGCAGCACTTAAATCTAGACTTCCTGAGCATTAATTGTAATCTCCCTCATTCTTATATGTAATTGAAACATTTGGAGAGACAACTCTCCCATGATGTATACATTTTAATTTTTAATGCAAGTGTTTTAAATTTTAATTTTTTGTGTTTAGATTTGAATATGTTCTGTGGTTTGTTTTCTTCTAAAACTTTCATTCAATAGTTCGATGGAAAAGTATCCATAAAACTTGTTCAAATTAAACCATTATAGTGAAATTAATTTTTTTGAACACACTTTGTTACAATCGTGCATGTTCTGTGGGTTGCCTTCTTCTCAAATTCTCCATTCATTTAGCAATCCACCAAATTTTATTTATCCTTAGAAATCCTCTTTTAATCATTCAAATTATGAAATCGCCTTTTAATCATACTAAGATGATTAACATCATTTAGTTTTAGTAAATCCTATGCTTAAAAATAACACTTCCCAGCAAATAGAACATTATTTAACTCACAAGGCGATAACCCACAAGATGGTCCGAGTGTAAACTAGTTAACCCACGAACTTATGCGTGTTTTATCCCCAACAGTGCCTTTCTTTTTCTTTCTTTTTTTATATTTCGACGTAACTCATAGGTAAACAGGATAACCCTCGAACTAACTTCATGGGTAAACTCGATAACTTGCAAAGTGACTCAAGACAAAATACAATAGCTAACAATTCGAATAATTATTTTATACTAACATCTTACAGCTTAAGTAAATATACTGTGTAAGCTTAAATGTTTTTCTTTTCTCTTCTCTCATGTGTATATACTTATTATTTCTTTTTTTATGTTTGTATTTATATTTTTTTTATATTTATATTATATATTATATACTTTTAAATTTTTTATTTTTTTTATAGTTTTCTT
Organism: Amphibolis antarctica; assembly: GCA_024699675.1. Taxonomy (NCBI): domain Eukaryota; kingdom Viridiplantae; phylum Streptophyta; class Magnoliopsida; order Alismatales; family Cymodoceaceae; genus Amphibolis; species Amphibolis antarctica. Next base: position 12,265 of record JAMKPZ010007402.1, read on the forward strand.
ATATACCTTTTCTTTTTAGTACTCTTTTAATCTTCTTCTAAGTTAATAACCTCCACCTCTTTCCTATTTGAATATTTTAGAAATTTTTTTAATATTTGACTATTAACTTTAAAATTTTCATAACTTTGAGGATCCTCCAAATCTACTGCTCCGTATAGATAAACATGTTTAATAACAAATGAACCAGTCTATCTGGATGTTAATTTTCCTGGGAAAGAGTGTAGTCTTAAATTATTCAATAAAACTTCTTGTCCTTTTTCAAATATTTTGTGTAAAATTGTTTTATCATGCCATGCTTTCATCCTTTCTTTAGCTATTTTTGAACTTTCATAGGCCATATTTCTTAATTCCTCTAACTCCACTAATTGTACTTGTCTATTACTAACTGCTATTTTTATACTTAAATTCAATTGCTTAAGTGCCCATAATGCTTTATGTTCTAATTCCACAGGTAAATGACAAGCCTTTCCATATACTAATTTATATGGAGTTGTCCCAAATATTGTTTAATATGCTGTTCTGTATGCCCAAAGAAAATCATCTAGCTTACTTGACTAGTCTCTCCAAGTGGAGTTTACTACATTTTCTAAAATTCCTTTAATTTTCTTCTTAGCACTTTCAACTTGTCCACTAGTTTGCGAATGGTAAGGGGTAGCTGTTTCCCTCCTACACACCACTTGTGATTAAATTCTTGTAAATATTGTGTGTGCAAAATATTTTAATTTCACTGCAAGTGCACAGGTTCAGATGTAATTATTGTACAAGTACAAGTTTGTCCACAAGGACCAATTTTGCTTGGTGTTTAGCTAAATTGGTGTATTCAATTAATGGAACAAGTAATTATATTTCTTTTATGCAATGTCACAGTTACTTTATTCCAATTAATCGCTAGAATGCTCTTTAAACACTTATTAAATTGTACCTTCTAGAGAATTTTCCATTAATTTTAATTTCTTCAACACTTAGAATATTTTGATTTTTAAAATTATTATTTTAGTAAATAATTCGAATTTTGCACTGAAATACTCTATCTAAGGAGTTTTACTTCCAAATATTTATTTCTTCTTAAGTCTTAACATTCTACACTTTAGTTTGTATGTAATTTGTTGTTTAGCACAGAGAAGGCACTAAACCCTCGTGCTAGCTCGTGGGTAAACGTCTCTACCCTCGAACTTACTCGTAGGACATGCGATAAAAGTGAGTTTCAGATGTTTAAATAGTATGATTTGAATTAGCTAAAACTTCTAAGAATTGTATGCTTATATTTTTGGTATTTTTAAATATTTTAAAATACAACAAACAACATAATGCATGAGACACAACACAATACAAATAACTTGTAGAAATAAAATGCAACATTCAACATTACACTAAACATGAAATCATTCTCTAAATATCATAACTGAGTTGATAAGATAGGTGTTTGTAAATTTGAGCGTAAATATAAAGGAAAGGTAAAAATAAAGGAAAAAGGAAAAGGAAGGAACACCTAATGCTTCACTATAATTTCTTCTTTCAAAACTTGCTCAGGCTGAGAACTTCTCTTTGTCTTTACTTCTAGTCCATGAGGTTGTCAATCTAGCAAGCCTTCCTTTCGACCTTGAAATGAGATTTTGGGTGTCACTTCGCAATTACTCCAAGGAACAGAGGAGGAAGTAGCTAGTGCCAAGAGTCTCTCCTTCAAGGAAATGCTTATGTTGAGAAAAGAATAGCAAATACGGAATTGGTAGGAGAAGTGGAGGTTGTCAATCGCCCCTCAGAAGAAGTGAATGGATGAAGATGGAGAATGCCTTGTGAATGCTGCATCAGATGAAGAAGGATGGGGGGTTAGTTTCATGGCTATGAGACTATTTTATAGGTTGAAGGAGTGGTAGTACACGTGCTAGCAGTTAGCAAGGACGTGGTGCACATCTAGACATGTGAGATTGTTCCATGCAAGCCCACTTCTTTACACTATCCATCCATGTTGTCCATGGTTGAGCTTCGATTAAATTAAATTCCTCAGTTCTACTCTTATACAAATTTCCATGTAATTACTTTTTGAATTTCCCTACAAATACTTACGGAATACCTTTCGTGAAACACATCACATTACAGGAGAAATAATTCATAATATTTAAACCTTAACTATAATTGTAATCGCTATTACATCAATGAAATTCATCGCACAGAATATGCAGGGCATAGGCTCGTGGGTAACCTAGTTTACCCTTGCATAAGTCTGTGGGTTAACAACTCAACCCTTGAGACTCTGCATTTAGATATAAATTGCAATTTTTTTCTATGAATTAATCATTTTTCCAACATCCTAAGTAGTCAATTACTAATTATTCATTCCCTTTTCAGTAGGAAGGTGCAGCAAGCCTTTAAACCTTTAGGTTACCCTTGTGGTGGAGTTGTGTCTCCAAAGGGTTTTCAACGGATACACTCACAAAGTCCAAAGAAATAGAAAGAGAGAGAGAGAAAAGGGAAACAGAACCAACCAAAGGATCATTTGAATCACTTGTTGCTATAACACTCCCTCTCTTTGCCCTTAAATTGAATAAACTCACTTTAAAATGTGAACAAGAAGTCACCTATTCATGAAAACCATCTGTCTTGTGCAACCAAGAGGAATTCAACCCTTCACTACTCTCAATTAGGAATTAAATCATTAAAACAAGCACACATCTCACCAACAAAAGAGGGTAATTTAAAATATTCTCTTCCTTTCTAAGATATTGGAAAATGCTTTGGCTGGTAGCCAAGGGATAAGGAAATAGTACACCATCACTCCAAATGTTAATTTGTTGATCTAATATCATTCCTCTTCATTCTCACATCTCAAGTGACTTTGAATATTTCCCTTTTTCTACCCATATTGACGTTGACTCCTTGAATTTTTCTGATTCTTTTTTCTTTTTGTATTTTTTCTTTCTTTCTTTCTCTTTTTTTTTCTTTCTTGATTTTCATTTCTTTTTCTTTTTCTTTGTTTTTTTTTAACATAATAATGCAAAGTAAATGACATAACTAGCATTGCACTCTTAAAACTAATAAATGACTCTTAATTGATAAATTTCACCACCTTATATCTTTATAACCTAATTCCCAAATGAACTCCATGGTGTATTAATGCTCATACCCTTACTACCTTCCTTCACATACACCAGAATGGAAAATTTTTCATATCATGATCATTTTTATGGTGGCACTCGATATAAGTTTATCTCTCCACTCAAATAGGGTAATGAGGAAGGAAAATGATTCACTTAAAAAAACTAGGTTAGCAAGGCGTTAATTCAAATGAAACAAGAAGACTCAACCCATTGCACAAATTAATTTGAAATCCATCTCCTTAGATAATTCTTCTTCTAGAATAATTTGTTGAAAAATATTCATCATTGGATCCTTAGCTTTCAATTCTTCAAATATGTCATCTTTGTTACAATTGGGAAAGTTACTAATATCAACCTGATCTCCTTGTTCTTTACTCACTTTATTTTCCTCATAAATTTCTCTTTTGTCCTCTACTACCTTAGGTTGTTCTCCAAATTCATTAGGATGTGGTGGGTTGGGTAGAAATTCATCTAACTTAGGCTCATTCTCCATTATCTCCATCTCTTGTTCGTCATTTTCTTCCTCACCCACTTCTTGAAGATTTTTGGCAACGATTAAATTATCACTAATTTTCTTTTCCTCATTATCTGCCAAACGAGCAATAAAATCTCTTTCTGATCTAAGGGTAGCTAACACTTCAGGTGACTCTTCTATACTTTTGGAAATAGGGTAATTCATGACCTCAAGTGGTCCTACTAAATAATCCCTTACCAAATAGTCAAGTATTTCATTTCCTTCCCATATTTTATCTTTTTCCTTAAAATTTTTAACTTCTGAAGCTCTATAGAACTTATCTGATATGAGTGTTGCACAAATGCCTATACGTTCCTTCTGAAAATCTTTATCTAGTTTAGACAAATTAGAATTAGATGAATTCCTTATAAATAGGTCAATAGATCTTTGAATTTCATCTAACTTCTCCATATGTTTAAATGAAGTTGAATTACAATATTCATTTTCCTCAATTATCTCTAATGGTTGAATATTCTCCTTTGTAAATAAAATATTTTCTAATGAATTTACCTCTTCATAATTTTGATTTTCTTTTGAATTTGACCAATTTAAATCATCATTGTTGCACACTAATTAAATATTCTAGTCTTCTATTTATTGTAATGATTCATTAACTCTATTTGTAATTTCTTCTATTTCCAATGATATTGTTCTTCTGAAATAGTTCTGATTAGTTCAGCATTCATCAGCATATTGTCATTAAAACTTGATAACTCTGTATTAATTCCTTGAACATTCTGATCCCATTTTAAGATTGAGCAATTCAAATAATCATCATTTTCAAATTCATTCAATCTATTACTATCCTCTAATGTTTGTATTGATTCATCTATTTTATCCATTAATTGTTGTATTCACTGTGAGATGTTTAACTGATAATTTGGATTTTCATTCATGTAGTTATATTTTGAATAATAGTTTTGCTTCCCTGAATTGTCATTACATTCCCATAAATTAGAATTGTCATTCCAATTATAATTATTTTGAGAATTAACATTAAGTCCTTCTAAAACATGTTGTGAAGAGTAGTCATTAAACTCCATAGGTGAATAATCTTCTCTAACATAATTAGAATAACTATAATCCTCACAACTAGTTCCTGGAACAACCCTACAAACACCCCAATACGAGTTATATGAGTCCATTATGAAATTCAGAATTTAAAACACTTCACTACTCTAGAATTGCAAAAAGACTTTGAAATAGAATTTAATAGCAATAAATGCAAATAAATTATATTGCAGTCCTAGCTAACACCAAAATAGCAAAAAGCAACACCAATTGCAAGAAATTCAGGATCCCTGACAATAGTGCCAAAATCTTGTTTCACTCCTGCACACCACTTGTGATTAAATTCTTGTAAATATTGTGTATGCAAAATATTTTAATTTCATCGCAAGTGCATAGGTTCAGATGTAATTAGTGTGCAAGTATGAGTTTGTCCATAGGGATCAGTTTTGCTTGGTGTTTAGCTAAATTAGTGTATTTAATTAATGGAACAAATAATTATATTTCTTTTAAGCAATGTCACAGTTGCTTTGTTCCAATTAATCGCTAGGATGCTCTTTAAACACATTAAATTGTACCTTCCAGAGAAATTTTCCATTAACTTTAATTTCTTCAACACTTAGAATATTTTGATTTTTAAAATTAGTCTTTTAGTAAATGATTCAAATTTTACACTGAAAGACTTTATCCATTGAGTTTTACTTCCAAATATTTAATTCTTCTTAAGTCCTAACATTCTACACTTCAATTTGCATGTCATTTAGCGTAGAGAAGGCACTAAACCCTTGAGCTAGCTCATGGGTAAACATCTCTACCCTCGAACTTACAGATGGAACGTGCAATAAAAGTGAGTTTCAGATGTTTAAACAGTACAATTTGAATTAGTTGAAACTTCTAAGAGTTGTATGCTTATATTTTTGGTCTTTCTAAATATTTTAAAACACAACAAACAACATAATGCATGAGACACAACACAATACAAATAACTTGTTGAAATAAAATGCAACATTCAACATTACACTAAACATGAAATTATTCTCTAAATATCATAACTGAGTTGATAAGATAGGTGTTTGTAAATTTGACTGTAAATATAAAGGAAAGGTAAAAATAAAGGAAAAAGGAAAAGGAAGGAACACCTAATGCTTCACTATTATTTCTTTCTTCTAAAACTTGCTAAGGCTGAGAACTTCTCTTTATCTTTACTTCCAGTCCACCAAGTTGTCAATCTAGCAAGCCTTCCTTTTGACCTAGAAATGGGATTTTAGGCATCACTCCACAATTACACCAAGGAACAGAGGAGGAAGCATCCAGTGCCAAGAGTCTCTCCTTCAAGGATACGCTTAGGTTGAGAAAAGAATAGCAAATACACTAAGGAATTGGTAGAAGAAGAGGAGGTCATCAATCTCCCTTTGGAAGAAGTGAATGGATGAAGATGGTAGATGGAGAATGCCCTATGATGGTGCCTTGGATGAAGAAGGAAAGGGGGGTAATGGCTACGGGACTATTTTATAGGTTGAAGGAGTAGTAATTCACGAGCTAGTAGTTAGGAAGGACATGGTGTACATCTAGACGTGTAAGATTATTCCATATAAGCCCACTTCTTTACCCTATTTGTCCACGTTCTCCATGTTTGAGCTTCGGCTAAATTGAATTCCTCAGTTCTACTCGTATACATATTTCCCTACAAGTACTCATTGAATTTCCCTACAAATACTTAAGGAATACCTTTTGTGAAACACATCACATTGCAAGAGAGATAATTCACAATATTTAAACGTTAACTATAATTGCAATCGCTATTACATCAATGAAATTCATCACATAGAATAAGTAAGGCACAGGCTAGAGGGTAACCTAGTTTACCCTCAAATAAGTCTATGGGTTAACGGCTTAACCCTCGGACCTTGCACTTAGACATAAATCATGATTTTTTTCTGTGAATTAATCATTTCACTATTAACCTAAGGAGTAAATTATCAATCAATCATTCCCTTTTTAGTAGGTAATCACTACAAATATAATTCATGACTTAAAACTTAATTCATGCATCATTAAAGTGAATAAACGTGCATAACGCTCAAAAGTATAGTTAACCTTGTAATCATCATTACTCAATGCAAAATGCAACTAAAACTCATTGAAACACATGAATTAATATCCATAAAATGCACACTTTTGAGTCTAAATGGTAGCTAACTTATGCAACACTCTGTAGCTTTTCAATAATTTCTCAAAGTTTTTGTTACAAAAATGAGTTTCCCTATCACTAATAATTGCTCTTGGAATACCAAATTGAGACATTATATTAGATCTTAAAAATCTCATCACTATTATAGAGTCATTAGTTTTAGTAGGGATTGCCTCTATCCATTTGGTTACATATTCTACTGTCAAGAGGATATAAACAAAACCATTTGAATTTGGAAAAGGTCCCATGAAATCTGTACCCTATACATCAAAACTTCTACCTCTTGGATAGGATTTAATAGCATCATATTTTGTTTTGTAATTCAACCTACTTTTTGGCATTGAACACATTTTTTACAGTATTCATATGCATCTTTAAACAATGTTGGCCAATATAGGCCACTATGAAGCACCCTGAAAGCTGTCTTTTTAGGTCCAAAATGTCCTCCAATAAGTTGATCTTGACAAAATGACAACACTGATTGAGTTTCTATTTTTGGGATACATCTCCTTACAATCTGATCAGGGCATTACTTAAACAGGTAAGGATCATCCCAAAAGAAGTATTTAACCCTTGAAAAAAATATTTTCTTGTCTAAACTCTACCAATCATGAGGTACTAAACCCGTAGCCAAATAATTAACTATATCGACATACCATGGGCAGGAATTTAGCATAAATAATTGCTCATCTGGAAATGTGTCATCTATTGGCGGATTAGAAAGAAATGAAGCATCCAACCTAGACATATGATTTGCCATAGTGTTTTTACAACCTTTCTTATCCTTAATTTCCAAGTCAAACTCTTGTAATAACAAAATCCATCTTATAAGCCTTGGTTTAGCATCTTTTTTAACTAACAAATACTTAAGTGCTGAATGATTAGTGTAAATGATAGTGTGACCACCTATTTGACAAGACCTAAATTTTTCTAAGGCAAATACTACTACTAGAAATTCATTTTCAATTACACTGTAATTAATTTGTATTTCATTTAATGTCTTACTAGCATAATAAATTACTCTTGATAGTTTATCTAATTTCTGACCTAGGACTGCACCTTAAGCATAGTCTGATCTATCACACATTAATTCAAAAGGTAGAGACCAATCGGGTGCATAAACTATAGGTGAAGTGGTTAGGGCTTCTTTTAGAAAGTCAAAAGCTTTCGTGTGTTCCTCATTAAAATCAAATTGTGCATTCTTAATTCATAATTGAGTTAAAGGTTGAGCAATTTTACTAAATTTTTTAATAAATCTTCTATAAAAACCAGCATGTCCTAAAAATGCTCTTATATCTTTAACTAGATATTAATTCCACTTTTGCATTGTCAACATTTATACCTTTAGCAGAAATAATGTCCTAAAACTATTCCTCGTTTAACCATAAAATGGCATTTTTCCCAGTTCAATACTAACTTTTTCTGTTCACATCTCTCTAACACTTTTTCTAAATTAGTTAAACATTTTTCAAATGAGTTTCCATATATAGAAAAATCATCCATAAACAATTCTAAAAATTCATCTATAAAATCCGTGAAGATGCCTGTCATACATCTTTGAAATGTAGCAGGTGCATTGCATAGCCTAAAAGGCATACAATTAAAGGAAATTATTCCAAAAGGACATGTAAAAATTGTTTTCTCTTGATCCTCAAGTGCAACAGAGATTTGATTATAACCTGAATAACCATCTAGGAAACAATAATACTCATGCCCTGCTAGTTTCTCTAGCATTTGATCTATAAAAGGCAATGGAAAGTGATCTTTCCTAGTTGCTGATTCAATCTTCTATAATCGATACAAACCCTCCAACTAGTTTTAACTCTAGTTGGAACTAATTCCTTGTTATCATTTTCTACAACTGTTATCCTAGATTTCTTAGGTACTACCTACACTGGACTTACCCAAGAACTATCCGATATAGGATAAATTATATCATTGTCTAACCATTTCAGAATTTCCTTTTTAACAACCTCTTTAATATTCAGATTTAATTTTCTCTGTGGTTGCCTAACAGGTTGAATTTTAGATTCCAGATTAATCATATGTTGGCAAATAGTTGAACTTATACCTTTTATGTTTGACACCTGCCGTCCTATTCCTCCTTTATGCTTTCTTAACACTCTTAAAAGATTTTCTACTTGTATTGATGTTAAATCAGAAGCAATAATGTACTAGTAGAGTTTCATTTTTCTCTAAAAATGCATATTTTAGATTTTCTAGAAGTGGTTTCAGTTCAAGAACAGGACATTTTGAAATTAAAGATTTGTTATCATTTTTGAATTTTTCTTTGCTTATGTCCATAATTTCAATTTGCTCAGATAATTCCTCTTTCAACATTTCTTCAGTTGGTATTACACATCTTTTAACATGATATCATTCTTCTGCATCGAAGTCCTCATCTATTTTAAAAGTTTCCATTAGATTAACATTAAAAATTTTAAATCGAAGCTCTTTAAAAATTTTCTTGACTCCACTAAAAATATTCAGTTCTAACTTTTGATCACCCAAAGCTAATTCCATCCAACCATTTCTACAACTTATGCAAGCATCAGCTGTAACTAAAAATGGCCTTCCTAAAATAACTATAGCTTGATCTTAATTTATATTTGAAGCATTTTGTAAGCACTAAAATTGTGCTTATTTTTATACTATTATTTATGCCTTTTAGAAATTAAATGATAACAAATGCATGATTATAACCAAGATTTTATTATTTTAGCATTTGATTGATTATGCATAAAAATATAATTAAATAATCCAAAAT
>JAMKPZ010007403.1:0-13833 GCA_024699675.1 Amphibolis antarctica
AGTTCCATCACCTAGATGGAACTTTCGCCAACATTAAGCGTTGTTCAACGGAAGTGTCATTTTCCACACTTCCATTCCTTAATTCAAACCAATCGTAGATTCAGATCAATCGTATAGTAAAGTCTGTAGTGTTACGGTTGATCATAAAGTAAAGCTCGTAAAGTTACGATTGGGTGTAAAGTAAAGCTCGTAATGTTATGATCAGTTGTAGAGTAAAGTTTGTAGTGTTACGACTGGTCATAGGGTAAAGTTCATTACCACTCCCCACTCAACCAAAGCTAAGTTCCAAGGTAAAGCACGTGGCAGCCAACCCACTTGGCCGATACACATCTGGCCAAGTCTGGGTTTTGGCCCCTAACTGATGCCAAACCCTTCAATGCGCCAGACCCATGACTAGGTTTGATCTCGGTAGCTAATCCCTTCATCCCAACAATCAATACATTTGTCCTAGCCACCAGCTGACATTTGGATAATACGTTTAAATGTGAATGTCAAAGTGCCATAGGATCAAGTTAACGTTACTTAAATCTTGCGATTAATGAATGATGAGAATCACATGGCAGAATTCAAAATACACCTTGAGATACCATTTTTGGATCGCCAAATATGGAAAGTAACCCTCTATTTAAGGGCACATTGTTTCCACGCAAAGGAGGCCTTTTTTTGAGAATTCAAAATACACCTTGCCGACTCAAGTTGGGCTAAGTGCATGAATCATTGCACTCAAAAGGAGAGGTAGCCTACCAGGTGGAATCTGGCCTTGGACTCAGATGTTTGGCAGGCCAATCGATAGTCTCACCAGACCTATGGCTCTTCAACCAATGGTCCATAGCAGTAGCTATTGAGTTTTTTATCTCTTCTTTTTTCCCATCAGATCTTGCGTGAATTGTCACATTGATAATTTCCTGTTCATTTTACTAGAAGGAGTAATGCTACTCCTGCCAATGCCCTGGTGAATCCTCCAGGATGACAGATGTTTGGTAGGCTGAACGACAGTCTCACCAGACCTCTGGCTCTTCAACCAATGGTCCATAGCAGTAGCTGTTGAGTTTTTTATCTCTTCCTTTTTCCCATCAAATCTTGCGTGAATTATCGCATTGATAATTTTCTGTTCATTTTACTGGAAGGAGTAATGCTACTCCTCCCGATGCCCTGGTGAATCCTCCAGGATGAGGCCGTCGATATGAATCCTTGCCGAGTTAGGTCAGGTTGGGTGCATGAATCCTTGCACCTGGAAGGATAGGTGGCCTATTGGGCAAAATCCAACCTTGAACTCGGATGTCCGCCAAGCTGACTGGTAGTCTCACCAGATCGTCAACTCTTTAGCCAATGGTTTCGTAGAGGTAACTATCATGTCTTTTGTCTCTTCTCTTTTCCCGTCAATTTCCCGTTAGTTTTACCAAAAGGAGTAATGCTACTCCTCCCGATGCCCTAGTAAATCCTCTAGGATGAAGTCGTCGGCATGAATCCTTACCTACTTAGGTTAGGCTAACTAGCGTGTTTCTTCTTGAAGCTGGAGAGAGGTCAGGATTACCTGAGTTGTTTGGGGGTACCTAACACCTTCCCTAATAGTACCTTGCATCCCTTATCCAACTCTCTTATTTTTTGCAGACATTGTTCATTTTGTACCACTTTACGTTATTGTTTTATATTTTTGCGATTTTCTCCTTTTGATGGTAGATGAATCATTTCTCATCTGATTTTCCTTATTTTCTATGCAAAAATAAGGTGGTGACTCTATGCCACAAGCCATCCACCCCACGTGGTAGTGCGCTACATACAACCATCTTCCATTCTCTACACCTCAGCCTATCTATCAGCCCCACCGGCAGAAGCTCACAAGCTTCCAGGTGATCCCTAGATGAAAGAAAGGGTACATACCCTCAGCCCCACCGACAGAAGCTTACAGGCTTCCAGGTGATCTCCAAATGAAAGAGAGGTGTACATACCCTATTATATAATTACATTCCAGTTTGCCTGGAATGTATGTTGCCTCAAAGTATGAAGTTAGCTATCTTGTTATCTATAAATTATGACTTGTATCCCTGTTAGCTAATAAATAGGTGCTAGTCTCATCTCCCTCAAATGATGTTAGGATTCCTTACATTTCTTGAGAATATCTTTTATCAAATATTTGAAATTCCTAAACTACAACTGAGAGGAACTATCTCCCTCCTGAATTAAATACTCTAGATTTTCTAGATCAGGGTTTTCTTCCCCAATCATGCAAACTCCATCCTCTAAATTCTCTTTTGAAAATAATAATTGAACTCCCACTTCAAGGAGATCATCTTCAATTAAACCTCCTGAGGTGCTACTTTCTCCTTGCCTTGGATGCTACTCCCCTTGAGATGGCTATCCTGGCTCTTGGATTAAAGGTTCTAGGGTGATTTGGGATTCTACCCCATCATAACCTAGTCCTTCATGTTGTGTAGATCTAATTTTAGGCTTTATAGGTTCTAAAATTTTTTGCCATCATTTTCCTAATGGTTGGCCTTCTACATATTCTCTGATAGGATCGGTACTATCACTATGTCAAAAGTTCAAGCTGATAGTAAGGATGTATGCCCTTTTTATAAGCGATTAGTAATATTTGACACTTTTCAAACATGACTTGGCAACCTCGTAGGCGTTACGCCTCTGCCACAAGGGCAATTGCTAGCTCAAACTCCAATAATCCCCCCTTAAGTTGACACCTTGGGGACTCGAACTCGTGACTACCTGGCTTTGATACCACTTGATAGGGTTGATACTATCACCATGCCAAAAGCTTGAGTTGAAAGTGAAGGCACATGCCTTTCTTAAAAACAATCAATAGTATTTAACACGTCTCAAATATGACTTAACCCCGTAGGCATTACACCTCTGCCACGAGGGCAACTACTGACTCAGACCTCAACATTCTCAGTCCCTAAAAATCTTATGAAACATGGGCTATGATGTGGAGTTAACCTTAAATTGATAGTAGGATGGGATTAGGTATTATGATGGATGTATTTTGAATGGATTGACTGGACAAAAATTTGTATGCATCTATCCTCTAGTGTTAACCAAAGAATAGAAGGGATCTTTTGCATCATAGTCATAAAAATATTTAGTTAACACAGTCACTATAGACTCATTCCATTTGAACTTTAACATTTTATGGAGGGTAAAGGAGAGGATCTTATACCTATGTAGCCATGACCTTCCTAGTAGTAGATTAAAGGAAGGTTTTATGTCTACCACATAAAATGGGATAGAAAATCTAGCTAGTCCAACTAAAATAGGGATATTTAAAGTTCCCAAGGTTTCATGATGGGAATCATCAAAATCTCTCGTACCTTTTTCAACAAGATGAATGTCCTCCACCTTAAATCCTAGCCTAAGGGCTATTCTTAAGGGGAAAACATCCACACCTGCCCTATCATCCACCTTGGTTAAGTGCACCCTATGTGTTTGGTATTGGAATGTGATGTGTAATAGGAGATTGTGATTAACACCTAAGAGAGATAAATCATCAGAAGAGAAAGAAATAGGTTTGGGCTTAGAAATAATACTCATAATGCTTTTTAGGTCACTACAAATTTTTTCTGAAGGAACATGGGTAGTTTGAAATACTTTCAAAAAGGTCTACCTATGTTCAAGAGAAGTTTGGATTAAATCGTAGATATTGATATTAGCTTTAATCTTCTTAAGTTGATTTACAATATCTAGAGGGAGGGTCATTGAGACTAGCTGTTAGTGGAGTTAAGGTTAGGAGAGGAAGAAGTAGAGGGAATTGAGGAAGAGGAGGAGGAAGATCTATGGTTGGAGGGTCTATAAACCCTACCAAACCTGGTTACCTCAAAACAAGAAGAGTCTTGAGAGGAGCTAAAGGAAGTGGTATCCTCTAGAAAAATTAGGGAAGAATTGGAGCTAAGAATTGAAGGAGAGGATGAGGACAAAATCAAATTGGAGAAGGCAGCAAGAGGATCAAAAGAGGAAAGAGGAAGCAAAATTACTAAATGCTATTGTTCAGAAGAATAGAGGGGTGTAGAGGTGGTTACTAAAGAAGAAGAGGAAGAAGAAGGAGAAGAAGAGGAGGAAGAGAGAGGAGCTGATGGTACTATAGAAAAAGAAAGAGAGTGAATGCAATCTGTTGGGGAGGTAGAAGAAAGGGGAGAGGAAGTAGACTAAGCTAAGGTATAGGAGGGAGTAGAAGCTATAGGATTAAGTAAAGAAGCAAATGAAGTAAGGAAAGGATTGCCTATAGTGGATTAGTTGATAATAGAAGGGAGAGGTGCTGGTTTAGTTGATTTTATAAAAGAGGGGAAAGTTAAAGAAGAGGAGGAGAATGAGGTGGGTCTAACCCTAGTGATAGTGGGGATTGGGCCTCTCTTGGGATTAGGCTAAAATTTCCCAAAGGTTTTGCCTATAGGAGAAGAAGAATAATTGGAAGTTCTAGAGAAGGAGGGAGTTATGGGAGTGGCTTGGTCTATGAGGGTACCATGGGAGTAGCTTGTAGCACTACCACCTTATTGTCTATTAAGTTTTGTAGAATTGACCTAAATATCCTACACTTGTCAGTGTAGTGACCAATGGCCCTGTGGCATGCACAATACTGGTTAATGTCATAACCAAGTGGGAGGTATGCATAATACTGGTTAATGTCATAACCAAGTTGGAGGATATCAAGTCTAGGCCTAACTGGGAGAAGCTCTAAGTATGCCCTAACTTTAGGGAAGATGGTGCTAAGAGGTTCTACTATAAGGGTGTACTAAGTAGGAGGCCTATAGGGTCTAGGAGTGTAGGAGAGGTTCTGGTATTGGCACCAAGGTCTCCATGGCTTGGGAGTGGAATTAAGGTGCCATGGAGTGTGGGTTTGAACAAGAGAAGAAGAATAAACTGATCGAGGGGTATGGGAAATCTAAGGAGAATAGGAGGAAGAGGGTTGTTATACTTGCTGAGAAGGTGGAGGATATGCCTGAGGGTGAGGAACAATCACAGAAACTTGTTTTGAATTTTTATTATTGTTATTGTTGTTTTTGGTATAGGAGGAAGAAGAGGAAGAGGAGGCAGAAGAAGAAGAAGAAGAAAGAGCAGCCAAGGTAGGAAATAGTCCACTTTTGATATTTGATTCTAGTCTTGTGCCTGCATTGACAAGGTGAGGGAAAGTAGGATAGGATTGGAGACAAAGGAGGGCTCCAAGAGAGGGAGAGGTAGCCTTGATGACCATCTCAATTGATTCATCTTCAGATGGTCTGTCCTTGACTTGGGTAGCCAAGGACCTCCACCTGTTGATAAATTGGTTGAATGGTTCATCTTTGTGTTACCTGAGGTTGTTTAAATCCTCTCTCTTAGGTGTCAGGTTAAAATTAAAAGAGCCCAAATCTAGATTGGTGAACCAAGACAAGGCTGGTCTAATGAGGATCTTCTGGAACCAAATTATTAACCTCTTATTAGCTTGGAGAGAGGCCAAATCTGCACAATAAGCCCTAAGATGGGCTAGTGGAATACTTTTCCCATTGTACTTCTCAAAATTAAGAATTTTAAATTTCTATGAAAATACTACCTCTTGGGAAAGGGCAAAGATCCTTGAAAGTATATGCTAGGATGCCCTTAGTGACGTTGACCCTTTGTAGAACTTTCTCAAAATCAGCTAATTTCCTCAAGACTCTTGAGGAGCTGCAGGGTCAGAAGAGGAGTGGTCAAGAGGATAAGGGACCCTAGAGGTGAAGGGGGTTAGTAGGAGGGGTAGGAGCAAGGGTAGAAGGAGGAGGGTGGACAAGGGGAGGCTGGTAAAAGGAAGAAGGATGAGACCTAGAGGGGAGGACTATGACAATGGGAGGGGTAGACTAAGGTATAGAAAAAGCAACCTCTAGGTGTGGCTGAGTTGAGTCTGGAAATTGGCTTTTAGTTTAGTAAACTAAAGTCATTTGTTGCATATACTGAGTCATGACAACAAACCAAGCAGCCTTGGTCTGGCCAGAGATGTTGGGAGGACAGGTGAGGGAGATGTGAGCTAGGGTTGGTCTAGCAAGATTGACTAGAATAGTGGAGTGAGGAATTTCAGGAGCGATAGGTTCAATTGTAGGAGAGATAGAAAAGTGTAAGAGGGTGAAACAAAGTTCTCCACTTGAGGAACATAATGGGTGTGCAGTGGAACCCTAGAGGTTTCTAGTATCCTCTCAAAAGCAGCAATCATGTTGGGAGGAATAGGAATCAAAAATGAAGTAACAAAGATGTCCTCTACGGTAGAGTAAAAAAGGTTAGTGGCCATCTTCTTAGTCCTTGACCTAGTGAGAATGAGATTCCTAACAAAGAATGATGATGATGAAAATCCATATACCCCATCTAATTAATAAACAAAAACCATCGGGAGAGAAAAAAATGCAAACAAAAAGGATATGCCAAAACACTAGAAATCAGAGCAGTCGATAGACTTTGAGAGATCAAATGGCTATTTGGGAGATTTCTTTACTACTCTGTCTGAAGAAAACACAAAATAAAAAGCAAGATTCAAACAGTCAGAAAACAAAATCGAGCGTAATCAAGCTCTAAGCCCTTTCTCAACTTATCATTTGTTCACATTAGTACTAGATAAGTAACAAAAATACTCTTGAATATTTTTAAATCCGTGGATTTGAACTTTTTCCATAGATGAGAAAACTATAGTTTTAAGAAGTGTTTGATTTAACCTATTTTTTTAATAACGATTTCTAGAAATACGTTTGGTTAAGAAAATGTAGTTTCTTCTGGAAAAGTGGATTCTCACAACCACATTTTTTGCCTTGAAATATTTTATTTTTGAAACATTGATAATATCATTGATGCACATGTACATTTATGTAAGCCCGAATGCACATCACAGAAATACATGCAAAAAGTTTTGTAGTTCAGTTACATTTTCTTTTTAAAACTTATCATAAAATATAATTTTGGAATGTTTATAAAATTTTTAACACTTATTAATAAAAAATTCAAAAATATAATAATTACATGGGTGATTGAAATTAATAAGACATCGGACTTGTACGAGGGCATCTTGTCAATGTGATTGGTGGCGTCTCTCGTCGGAGATTTTGATTTTCCAGTGTCCATCGGCTAAACGAGCATCCTTCGCCTTCCGCCGAATGTATTCCAACGACGTCTTTCTCTTGGATGTCAGACCACATGATCGCCGAAGACCCTCTGGCAATAGATCGTGAAGCTTCCACCAGCGCCGGTGGGCGGCGTCGCTGGCATACTTCTGAAGGTTTTTGATGTCCCAGTTGCAGTCGTAGTCCCGGTAGCACGTCCACGGCTTCATCCCAAAGTAATGTATCGTGTACAGCTTCGGTGGGTCGGACGCGAACAACTGTTCTTTCTTCTGCACACCCTTGGTTCTGTTCGACGAAAATATCTTCATGAAGTTGACTGTCTGAGGAAGCCGGTGCCACAACAAGAACACCTCGTTTAGAAATCCCTGATCGCCGTTGTTGTACGACACGATCTCCTGGAGTCGGCCCATCATGTCTTGGAACAAGCATAAGGATGGCTCGATGACCATGACACCGGAGTTGAAGATCGTCTTATGGTTTCCCGTGGCAGAGAGCTGCGGTAGCTGAAACAACACATCGAGGTTGCGTAGCACGAGCACGTCGGCATCGATGAAGACGACCTTCCGGTAAGCGATGAGCCGCCACAGCCAGAGCTTGGTGTAGTTGTAAACGTTGTAGGTGTCGTCCTTCGCGTGGGGGTTGCGGATGCGAGTAATGAGGTGGAGCTTCCACCCTGCGGTGGCGAGGGCACGGAGATGGTGGTCGGGAATGGAGGCGTCGTGGAGGAGGACGAGGTCTCGCTTGGTACCAGTGCGGAGGAGGCTCCCTGCCAGCGTGACGACACCACACACGTACTTGTCGGAGGAGTGGAGAACCGTCGCATAGGCTTCGTCTGCCGGCGCTTCTTTCGTCGATATTTTCGCCAGCGATTCTTTCCTCGACGATCGACGCACCTTACGGGATCCTAAACTCATGCATACAATCAGAGATGAGGATCCGTGATTTTCTATCGAAGAATAATCAAATGAAATTTAACTTTTCTTCTACGGATACGTCCATTCCATTATTTCGAAAATCGAAATCGATTCAGGAAATTAACATAAAGTCGTTATCAAAAAATTTTGGAGGATTTGACGACTTGTCATCACGCGAAAGCGGCGAAACCCAACAAGCTGGAAAGACAAAGAAAAGGTCGAAAATGTGGACCGCGCACATACCTTCGTCGCTCAAACGCAAAGCCAAGGCGCAGGATCCCACCGACACTCTCATCTTCTTCTCCAGTCTACCCACTTCCACCTCATACACCCACCACTCCCTCTCCCGTCTTCGCAGATCATCACACCGGTACATCTCCGCCATCGGCGAGCACTGGCCGAGAAACACCACCCTCACCTTCCCACTGCCGTCCCTCCTCCCTCTCCTCACCGCCGTGCTCGCCGCCACGAGGCTAACCTGGAGGCGGAACACGTCCCTCCCATCTTGGCCCGACGGTGCGACGTCAGTCTGCGGATCGCACGGCAGGGAAGCCACCACGGCGTC
Source organism: Amphibolis antarctica (assembly GCA_024699675.1). Taxonomy (NCBI): domain Eukaryota; kingdom Viridiplantae; phylum Streptophyta; class Magnoliopsida; order Alismatales; family Cymodoceaceae; genus Amphibolis; species Amphibolis antarctica. The sequence continues at coordinate 8,541 of JAMKPZ010007403.1, forward strand.
CACCTCTTCCCGTGCCGCAAAGTCTCGCGGCAGTGGCATTTCCGGGCACGTTGGCACCCCGTACTTCTTATCTTCGTGGATCCAGTTGGGGAAGAGATCCGCCCACGTCAGGTTAGGAGACACCCGGTCGAAATGCACGACGTCCAACCTGATCGCATCCATCTCATGCAGCCAGTCCTTGTCCTTCACGTTGACCAATGCAATCCTTGGGGTCATCGTGTTATTCCCGACGTCCGCTGCCGTTAATCTTTCCTCTCCGACGATGATCTTCAGAAGCGCATTTGGCACCAATCACGTACAACAGCAATCATTCTTGTATTAGTTAGCCAGCCAGACAGATTACACTATAATTTATTTTACTTATTCTCTAATTTTAAGCTTTAATATTGCACAGCCGGAATTAAAAAAACTGACTCCTTTGATTTTTAACCAAACCTATACAGTATACCTTCTTGATCGGGGAATGGACTAGCAGGGGCCGGATGCTGTATCCATCCTCTTCGTAATCGCTTGCACCGGGAAGGTCGTAGATGTTTATGCAGACAAAGAAGACAGCAAAGGACATCGCCAAGTAGAACTTGAAGGCATGAGCTTTGGTACATGCACTGGCTTTCATTTCTAACTTGGTGTCGTCCGCGCGCGGTTCGCACTCTCGCAAGAAGGATGATCACTACCGCATGCCAAGCAAGATATAGCGCTTGACTATGTGGCCAAATAGTTTTTCTTTTTTAATCATATATTACTTTAAGATAATTCTAATACATTCATGAAATTTTAAACCTGAGAACATAAATTTAATGAAAGATCTTTCAACTACTACGATATCACTTTTAGTAAATTGCGAAATTGTCTGCCAATATTTAATCGAATTAATGTTAGATTAATTAACGGTTGACCACACACATTTTTTACTCAAGCAAGAGATTGAATTAGGCAATTCCAATAATAATCAAGTCTTATCAACTAGAAGTCTATTTCTGAGTTTTATTGTCAGTTTATCTAGCTAGCTGTGAGGAACTAATTAATTGTCGCGGAGTGGGTATTTCTCCTTTTCATGGGTGCAAGTGGTGGATGGCTGTTCGCCGTTGCGGAAGGGCTATACGGTGAGCGGTTATTCGTGGACGTTTTGCACATTTCTTTGTGATTATCTTTCTTTTAAGTATAGTTGTGAAATTATAAAAGATTTGAATAATATTTTTTAAAATAAATATTTAAAATTTAAATTTTAAAATGTTAAAAAAATCTTGCAATTCACCACTTCAAAGCACATTTGTTTTCTCTTTATGGTTGTCGGCTTTCTTAGCTTTTTTTTTTATTGTACCTTATGGTTGTTTGGCGTATAACAAGTGTAAGTGTAATCATCTATATACTTTTTCTGGCTGGTTGCTCCTATGAATAAAATTAAAGGGCTTTTTTGAAAACAAGTCTGATCAGTTAATTTCAATTCCCACTCAACTCTTCCCTTTTGTGACGACACTTTTAATTAATCGGGACCATATTTGATGGGAAACTATTAACTGTAGGAGTTTTTAATTAATTTCTTGACAACAACTCTGAGTTAACGTACCAAGCTTACCCAAATTTTTCAAATCACTGATTTAGCATCTACCATGAACTTTGAAGAATGAAGATACATTCACGCGCGACCCCACAGGCAAAGCCCAATGCTTGGAAGCTGCATCGTATACGTAAACTCCACCTCCAATTATACTGAAAATGTCGATGGTATCCTGCTGTCGGTGTATACAGAAATGGATTAGTTATTGCAATAACATGGGCGGTCCTTTATTTTCTCGATAATTAAGATTTTTAGATGTATTATATTCTATGTCATCTTGAGTATAGTTGGACCACATGATGGTGAAGAGCTACTGAGCTAGGCTGGAAGTCCTTTTACGTTAGTTGGCTCTGATTGCATACGTACATTCCATGAAACAACGCTCATTGACGAGATTTTCTTTAGCATTTCTATAAATAAAAAATCATATATATAATCGTTTGATTGTTTAGTGGCCAAGTAAAGTTAAAGGAGATTTGTGTCTAGAATTAATTATACAAATAGTAAAAAATAATAAATCAAAATTTTCATTGATTTACATCATTTCTTATACTTAATTTCCAAACACAAACTCTCCTTTAATTTCCCTGTTAACAGAAATTTCGTGTACCTCTTTTGTTTAGGTTATTTAAAAAATAAACAAAACCAAATTAGGTAAACAAACATAACCTAGCTAATTAATGCTAATCTTGGTGACTAATGTCCATTAACACAAATCTTACATAATCAAAAATTATCTTATAGGGGTTTTGTACCATTGAAAATAAAAAATAATGAGAAAAGACTGAAAATGGAAATGGTGGGAAATAATTTCTTATTGCAAATGCCTTTGTATTAAATATTTCTCAAGTCCATGAGTATGACTGTTGACGTTGGTATTATTGACCAAAATATCATTTTCAAGAGGAGAAAATAGTCTTTGATTTGTGTTACCATAATTGTCGATATTTCATCATACTTTGTATTTTAGAACTTTTTATAAGGATTTTATTACATTAATTTATTGATTTTTATTAATTTTTCAATTATAGAGGTCAACCAGTTAGTTTCAAATCCCATTCAACTCGTCCTTTTTGTATGTGACGATGCTTAATTTTAATTAATCAGGCCCATATTTGATGGGAAAACATTAACCGTAGGAGTTTTTAATTAACTTCTTGACAATACATATCTGAGTTAACCAAGCTTACCCAAATTTAATTTTCAAATCACTAATTTAGCATCTACTATGAGCATTGAAGAATAAAGATGTTAGGGCTGCAAGGAGTGGAGACGGTCTTCCCCCAGGTTGCAGGTGACAATTGGGTCCACGAGGTGGCAGCCGTGTTGGTGCTACCGGGTGCCCATGAGTTAGGCTACAGAAGTGAAGCGGGCCGAGCTTCCACCAGAAGTCAGGCGGCTACCGACCTCATAGAGCGGCAACCAGGTATCGAGCAGTCGGGCTTGCATAGAGGGCAAAAGTAAGAGCGGAGAACCTTAAGTATACGGGCTTAAGTTTATAGCTCAAGTCTACAGCCGTAAGTATACGACCTTTAGTCTATGGATTGGCATATAGCTACAAGAGGATGGAGCTGAAGTCTAGAGGAGTGAGTGTTTGACCTGGTCGGGCTAGTGGTCGCCAACCCTGGAGAACCGATAGTCAGGTCAACCCCAATGGCAACCGGCTAGAGGACAAGTTCGACTAGTGATGGGTCATAGGCGGCTGCAAGTTCTGCAGTCAGTCACTATCCATGCGGCTATCGGGTGGTGATATGCTCGACGTCAGCGTTACTCTCGAGGTTTCGACTTTTGAGTTCCAGGTGTGATACTATATATATATATGATGTATTATGTTGTATCGATTAAGCTTAGAAGAGAGGAGACTGCTGTAACGAAAGTGTCAACACAAAGAGAGTTTCAACACCCCCGTGGAGTAGGCCATTTTGCTGAATCACGTAAATTTCTATGTCTTCTTCTTTCTTCTTCCTCCTTCCTTCTACCACAAAAACATTTCTGTGAGAGAGCGTGAGGAGAGAGAGAATTCTCGGTTTCGTCACCGATGTTCAACCCGTGGGAATGCGCACTTTTGGCGGCCATGTTCAGGTATGGGAGAGTCAACATTCCGTGTTAGAGGGAAGCAAAGTACAATCACTTTTCCCAACAACTTGTATCAAAGCTCCAAGTCGAGTGGGAGCAGTGGAGAACACGAAAAACGTTCGCAGTCACAAGTGGAGGACTCGGCTACCGGGTAGAACTAGCCGGCAGCTGGGTAAGCAGAGCAGCGTCCGGAGGAGAGTGCAGTCTATAGTGATGGTCGTTAGGAGCAAATGACACCTGACAGTGGGAGTGGCAGCCAGGTGAGCAAATAGTCGTCAGGAGTAGACGACATCTGGCAGAAGAAGTAGGAGCCAACTGTAGGGAAGTGGCAGTTGGAGTATTTCATCTAGAAACCTCGAAACGTTTAGTGATGGTAGAGGAGAGGAAGTTCAATGTTGACAAGTTCGACGGGAGAGATTTTAGGTTCTGGAAAATGCAGATGGAGGATAATTTGTACCAGAAAGATCTCCACCAACCATTGTCAGGACGGAAACCCAAGAAGATGGAGTAGGAATAGTGGGAGCTTTTAGACAGAAAAGCTCTAGGATTGATTAGGCTCTCACTGGCAAGGAATGTGTTATTCAATAGTGCTAAGGAAACCATGACGGCTGGAGTCATGCGGGCCCTCTCCAACATGTATGAGAAGGTGACGGCTTCTAACAAAGTTTTCCTCATGCGCAGACTTTTCAACTTGAAAATGTAGGAGAGAATAGTGGCAACCGACCATGTGAATGAACTCAACACGATCTTGATGTAGCTGGATTCCATGGAGATCGTGTTTGATGACGAGGTGTGGGCGTTGATCCTACTATTGTCGCTGCCGGTGACAGATTTGGTGCTAAATGAAGATATCCGCCGGAAGAGCAGTGGAGAGACATCAACTTTGACCCTTAGCATAGAGAGCAGGGGACACAACAAATCCCAAGGTCAGAAGTTCGGCTATAGGCAAAAGTCACATGATAAGAGCAAGAGCCGTGCAGAGATCAAGTGTTGGAACTGCAACAAGTTCGACCACTTCCGATCGAAGTGTCCAAAACCTAGAAGGATGTGGCAGTCAGCAAGGGAGCTGGGGTGAACGTGTTGGCCGATGATGCGGGTGATGCCGTGATTTGCAGTGTTGATAGTACAGCCGAAAAATGGGTTATGAACTCAGGTGCGTCGTTCCACACAACGTATCGAAAAGAACTGTTGCAAAACTATAGGGAGATGCTAGTGAAGAAGGTGTATCTAGCCAACAATACAAGTTTGGATGTACTTGGACGAGGTGAAGTCCGGATCCAAATGAAGCAAGGACTGTGGAGACTCTAAGAGGTGAGGTATGTTCCTGACTTGGCCAAGAATCTAATCTCCATAAGCTAGTTAGACGAAGAGGGTCACCATGTTGGCTTTGGAAGTGGCAAGTGGAAGGTGGCCAAGGGCATCTGGATGATAGTTGTGGTTGCCGCCTGTAAGCGCTAAAATTGTGCTTCTTTTTATAGTATTATTTATGCCTTTTAGAGATTAAATCATAACCAAGATTTTATTATTTTAGCATTTGATTGATTATGCATAAAAATATAATTAAATAATCCAAAATGCACAATTTTACCATATTATATGATTTAATGCTTATGAAAATGAATCCAACCTTCTTGAGATGAACTTTATTTATTTTTGTAA
>JAMKPZ010007404.1:0-10493 GCA_024699675.1 Amphibolis antarctica
GCAAGGCTTCTGTGACGCTGATCTTGCTGGAGATTCAGACCAGAGCAAGAGTACTTCAGGTTATGTGTTCACCTTGAATGGCACAGCTATAAGCTGGAAGTCTAAGTTGCAAGGGTGTGTTACCCTTTCAACAATGGAGGCTGAACTGGTAGCTATAACAGAAGCAGCAAAGGAGCAAATTTGGCTCAAGAGTTTTCTTGGAGAATTAAAGATAAAAGCTAGTGGGAGTATTCTAAACAGTGATAGTTAGAGTGCTATTTACTCAGCAAGAAATCCAAACTACAAGAGTAGAACCAAGCATTTCAGAATTAAGTATCATTTCATCAAAGAACTGATTGAAGAGGGAAATCTGACACTTCAAAAGATAGCAGGAAGCATGAATCCAGTAGACATGTTCACGAAGACTGTCAGCACTCAAAAACTAAGGCTATGCATGGCCTTAGTTGGCCTCCAAGTTGCTTGAAAATGGAGGAGTGGCGTGGTGGCAAGGTTACAAGGTTAATGAGCGAGCATACGTCTATAACAGTCTCCAAGTGGAAGATTGTTAGGGTTACTCTGGTGTAGAAACTGTTTAAGTCTTCACAAGTTTATGTATCCTTATTGGGCCTATTGGGCCTAATAGACTTTGGGGTGATTTGTGCCCTAATGATACACTATAAATAAAGTGTTGTAACCTTGTAATCGTATGTGTGAAAATAGTGGAAACCACCAGAAGACGCCCCTGGAGTAAGCTTCGGTTGAACCACGTAAAACCTAGTGTTGTGCTTAATCCTCCTTATCTTCTGCCTTCTTCCCTTGTTTTGAATCTCGGCTTTCCTTTGATTAGATCCCATCACAAACACTTCGAGAGTACCATATGAAGAAACACCTTCTCAACCACTTTACTTGGAGACTAGGCAAGCATCTAGTACTTCGTGTGAGGTACCAGATGTCGACGATCAAGCTCCGATGATAAGGCAATTGAAAAGAAAAAGAACAACTCTACTTACAAAAGTAGTGAAAATAACATCTAAACAACATTTGCAAATACAAGTTAATGAATACAACCAACCAATTAGTAAATCTGCAAATGCTGTTTCGCAATTTTGTGGGAAGCTGACAAAGAATAGAGAGATATTCCCCAATGATGTAAAGACATGGCATCTTATTTCACAAACTAACAAAGATGATGTCATACATAAAATTGAGGTAAACTCCCAAAACAATTTCATTATTATTGTTAACTTCCATGAATGAATGTATATATGTTACTTGGTAGGAGCATTTTAATATCTCAAATACAGTAGGCATAAAGAACTGGTTACTTCAAAGGATCAATCGAGACTAAAGGTCTTAGAAGTATCATCTTCATGCTATTTACACCAAACGTGATTGCTATGAGGAATTTCCAGTTGAATTGCCTGATCACATCATTCCAGACCAATGGCAAAATTTAGTTAAACATTGGTCGTTAGATAACTTCAAGGTTCCCACTTTTTTTTTTACAAAGAAAAAAATTGTGAGTTAGCCTAGAGAATATCTATGAAATTTACTTGATCGAAATGTTAATATTAATTTACAAAGGCATAACAATCGAAATGTTAAAAATCGATCGTAATTGACTTCAAATCATTGTTTGGGGCAACACAATATTGCCTGGGTTGTCGATGCATATGTGAGTATAGTATATAAAGTTATCTACATGTTAATATTATATAAAATGTATGTATTTATATATTTTATTACGTGCAGAAAAAAGAAACAAGCATTATACCAACCAAAACTAACATGTATGTAATGAATAGAAGACGCAAAGATGGCAATATAGTTGATGCTAAGGCCGCACAAGTTTTAATAAAACTCTTACTTTGAATTATATACATAGAAAATGATTATACACATGTGTTAAGAATGACTTTGTTGTTTTATGAAAAAGTAATAAATACAAGAAATAAAGCACACTCAACAGTCATAGGAGAATAGTACTGAAGATATACTTAGTCCACATGATATGCTAAGTCAAGTTCTTGGCAAGGAACAATGTAGACATATACGAGGGTTAGGATTAGGCCCTCGACCTATGAATTATTAGTCACTATCTTCAAAGCAAAGTCATTCATCTAGAAATGAATTTTTTGATAAATCAAAGGATTTGAGTGGCGTGAGTCTGGAAGATCAAGTCTCATCAATTCAAGCAGAATCAATCAAGATAAAAGACCTCTTATTACAAGTATTTTTTTTAACCTAATTCTTATGATTTTCATTTGATATACATAGTACTATACATTAATGGTAACGTAATAAATGTATTTGTGTTTGTTTTTATATTGTAGCTTATTCTGACAATAGGCATTCCATAGACGTCATTTTCTTCAAGATCATCAAATCATAGTTCACTACAAGCACAACAATAGGTAGTTTTTTTATATCAAAATTTACTACATTATATGTATTTTATAAGACAATATGTATTGTATTTTTTCACTTTTCATATGCAACTTAGATCTTTGTCATTTTCTCCATGTTCAGTCTATCTTAGGCTAGAAGTCGTTACTATTAGTCTATTTATTACTGAAGACCTAAAAAAGTTGGTTCATGACACTCCTATAAGAGGTGAATAGTATGAAATATAATTAAGGTTGCAGTGAAGAACACGTCATTACTTAAGTCATTTGGAAGATTTACAAAAATAGAAGATACAATGGGAAACAACATTGTCTGACTTCATAATTGTATAAGTATTATATTGGGTAATTTTATATTTGCAATTTACATCACTTGATATTGTGTATTACACATTTTATATTGACAAATTATATTTATCATATATGATATTGTGAATCTAATATATTTTCATTTAAAATTGTTGTAAGTGCAATTCACAGATAATCCTACCTGATATGAAATGGTCTTTTTAAGCAAATTGTGATATCTCCTATTGGTACTGACTTTTATTTCTACTTTAAAATTCACTATTTATGTTATAACATGATAAATGTCATAGATATTATTACAAATTTGTAGACTATGTTGTGATATTGGACTTACTTCAAATAATTGTGTTCTTAAATATATGTGACTCTTGTTTGTGAAAAATGTGTGGATTTATGCAATTATTCCTTTTACTTGAGATGAATGCAAGATATTAATGCTTTGTAGATTTTTGTAAATGAATGTGGTTCTTATAGTAGGTTTATCCGTCACAAATAAATTTGTGATGGATTGTACATGAAAAGTGACAGATAAATCCATCACAAATGTTAGAAAATTTTTAATTCACAATTAAAAAAGTTGGATTTGTGATGGACATATATGTAAAACGTGAAGAATTCTTTCGTCACCAAATTTATCACGTGACAAATTCATCTGTCACTAAAATCAATTAGTGACGCATCATATAACTCTCAATTTGTCATAGATATAAAGTTAGTCGTACGTTAATATCTTATTAGTGATAGATCTATTTCAATTTAGTAACAAAACATCCGTCACTAATATAAGGTTAGCCATCTGTTTTTTCATTTTTTGTGACGGATGTTATTCCACGTTAGTAACGGAGAATCCGTCAATAAAGAAACTATAATAATGACAGATCATTCATCACTAAAAGCGTTATCCATCACTAAATTGTTTTCGTAGTGTTTATATTAATGACGGATGCAATGTCACATTAATGATGGATTTTATGACATTTAGTGATAGAAAAATCCGTCACAAAAATCTTTTTCCTTGTGGTGCATGAAACCACCACCATTTTAAAGATAAAAGAGTATATTACTATGCAAAAATATCAAAAAGAAAATCAAAACGTAGAATTTGTTGTTCAATGCAAACTAAGCTAGAACAAATAGTATTTTGGCTTTAATAAGATAGTGTACACGTGTAACTTTAAAAGTTTGCATCTTTTAGTCAACTTAATGAAAAATGATGAAATAAATTCCAATTGAAAGGATAAAGAGTCCTCTAAACAAGGAAAATATTTAGGTTGAATGTTTACAGTAGCAATAGTCGTAGTATGATTACATGTAAGGCATGCTCATGTAGTTTTGATTAGGCTAGACAATAATTATGCACTCACTACAAAAATTCATATATATCTCATGCAATTCTTGATGTTCGTCCGCCCCACGTGTCATTGTGTGATCTAGCCAAAGCACCCTGGAATCTATCGTCTGGTTTCTTGATTTCTCGGTTAGAATCTTTGTTCCCGAGTGACAACCCCATGCCATTCTTTCTCACGTTTTGCCATGCGTAATGGCTAAGTCCAAACCTTGCAGCCTACACATGCTATCTAGTTGTAGACCTTCTGTACCTTCCTTACCCTTCATTGGGTTATCCCACTTTGGATAGAAGACAAACTAGAGATAATTCATGTCCAATTGCTTCTAGACTGTCTTTCAACTTCTGTACTCATTCCTGCCTCATACGTTTAGGCTTTTGTTTAATAGAATAGACTTGAGAGGGAGTCGATGGACTACAACTTGTTCATCGAAGCCTGACATGTCTTCGTATTCCTATACAAAGACCTCTATGAACTCTTGTAGCAGCATGATCAGTAGTTTCTGATGTTCTGCTGGGAGGAGCTGGCTGATTTTGACTTCTTTCCAAACTACTGATTCACTGCCCAAGTTCACCACCTCTGTTTCGTCTGTGCAGGTTACCCCAGAGGTTTCCGACAACTGTGTCCAAGGGTCTACTTGTGCCTAATCGAATTGTTGCTGCTCTTTGTTGAAAAGTTCATCCTCGTAAACTGCATCTTCCAATTGGAGGGAGGAGCTGCTGCCTTTGTCCTAACCCATCTGGAGGGAGTGGAGGTCCTAACCAACTAGACTATGAAACTAGCGGCCATCCACAATGTCCAATCTGCCAAATTTGTGCATTGGCAGCCGGTGGGACTGAGGCCAGATGTCCAAGGATGATCTCAGAATTTGCGTGCCCGAGTTGATGATTCTTTGACTGGTGAGTGACAAAGATAAGGGGGGCAATGCCCTTTGCATCAGAAGAGAGGGAGGGATTCCGATCCTGGTTGCGTGGAACCCTAAGTTGGCGGTCTTCTGCAGGATGCAAAGCTCGAGATAACGTGTTGTCTTCTGGGAGGATGGATCTAGAGCCCCACTATCTGGATGGCTTACTTCGACGGGTTGCCAAGCCCTCATCCTTGCATCCAGGCTTTGAGTACTACTTACTTTGGAGCCCATCAAGTTTCCCTTTATACCTGGATAACCTACAAACTTAATATTTTCCCACCTAGACCATTAGGTAGGGGTTAGCTAAAAAGTTAATTAGAAGGATGAGAGGAAGGGTCATACCTAACTGACTCTTCAATTTGCACGTACCACTACGGCTTGGTAGCAATTGGTGTGCTAATAATGCCTTGATGTAGGCTCGAGCTGCTCGGTTGTTGGGGATCGGGTGCCACCTCATCTTTCGGCAACCTTGTACCAAATAGCTCGAAAAGTCCATCCTCTGAGGTGGACTCTTCAAACGTTTGCTCCTCTGTTATCGGCTGCATCCTTTGAGTTAGATAATCAAAGGCCGCCATATGTTGGGCATGCATTATGTCTGGAGGGATGGTGTGTGTTTGTTCTCCGATGAATGGTGGTGGCTCTACCATGGATACAGACAGATCCTGACTATAGTAATCCTCTGCTAGGATTACTACTACTTCCCCTTACTAGCAGAACTTCAACATCCGAGTAGAGTTGACGAGACAATCTAGTTCAAGGTCATCCCAAAATCATATTGTAGGATGCTAGGATGTCTACTATATGAAGTAAGACATCAAATGTTCCGACGACCAGCTACTAGGCACCAAATGCCGTAGGTTGTTGAGACGGAATCCCATGTAGTACCGGTCTTTCCTGGTTGGGGTTCCATGGGAGTATGCCTCCACCAAGTCCTCCAGGGGCGGCTAGATAAGCCGCGTAGAGGACAGGCTTTGGTTGAGCTAGACTGGCAACCTAGGGCTGCATTGGTTGCCTTGCCCTCCTCCATCGACTACTGCTGACGATGAGGATGCAAGAGGCAACTTGCTAATGGTAGGGTCTGAGCTCAACTTCTGTCGGCAGGTTGCTGGCTGAGCAGATAAGGTTGATTGGGTTGAGTCGACAAACGAGCAGAGATATTTGTGTTGGAACTTGTCGAATGAGATCAACCAACCTGGGTCGCCTCCGTTGTGAGCCCAACAGGATTGTGTTTATCGCTGGCTGGGCTTCATGGTCCGAAAACGAAAGCTAGACCTTCTCGTTCATCCTGAGGTTTGGAAGTTTCGGGCCCTCTTAGTTTAGACCCCTTCCCTTCTCTTTCAATTCTGTACTTTCATTATGTTAACACGAAACACAACAGACTTATTCTGTAGTGTTAACTTTCCACAAATAGTTTCTCCTCCATTATGTTAACTCTAAATGGTACAGTAGCTTTGTTGTGTTAACATGAAACACAATGGACTTATTCCATGGTGTTAACTTTCCACGAACAATTTCTCCTCCGTTGAGTTAACTCCAAATGATATAGTAGCTTCATTGTGTTAACACGAAACATAACAAACTTATCCCGTAATGTTAACTTTAAACGTCAGTTCAACCCTTTCGTGTTCTTTACCCAAAACACAACGAACTCATGTTGGATCCCTGTATGGGTTAAATTTGCCTTACTATTTAAGTGACATTTCGTACATATTATGATCTTGTTATGGAAAATATGATGGATTTAAATGAAATTACATGTATATGCATTTTATTGATCATGAATGTCAATTAATCTTAATTGAATGAAAATATATGTTTTAAACCCATTTCCTATGTAGTAGTGTTAAAAAGCATAAATCCATTTACTAGTTTTGTTATTTCCAACTCATGTTCTTCTAGTTTTATATTGTTTTGGCTAGTTTACCTTATTATAGGTAAAAATGAAGGAAGGACATGGGCATAATGAGAATTCAAGTAAATCCCAAACCTATCCTTTAAAAGGAATGGTGGTGCATTCGTGAGAACGAGGGGAGAGACCCAACACATGCAGCCGCTAGCCTCATCCCACATCCATGCATGGAGGTGGAGAAGGAGCCTTTGAATCTAAGTTCTTCCACCTCTCAAGAGCCTTGTGAGTCCCCCTCTATTCGGTGCAACGTCTTGGAATTGTTTTTGCGTGGAAGAAGTCATGTGGTGCCCTTCATCCGGTGGAAGCTTGAAGACGTGTGTGTGGGAAGAGAAATGGTGGTGCAGCCATGAGAAGGGAGTTCTTTGGAGGCACCATACCATCTTGAAAGAAGATTCAAGGTCCTAGACGTGTTTGCAATCCAAGACAAGGGGTGACAGCCCTTGTTGAAGGTGCAAGGACGTGGAGGAACCCACCTTTGATTGGAATCCGAGTTGGGTGGAGTTGTTAAGGTATAATATGTGTGTTGGGGAAGATCTTCTCCTAGCTAGGTGCATATTCATTCATTTAGATAAATATACAATTTCTATCACTGTAGAATGCATGTTTAGATTAGTTTTAAATTGTAGAAGTTCATTTCTATGTGTTTTGGATCTTTATTTCAAGTTATCAAATCATCTCTTATGAATGTTGTTAATATACTAACCTTTAGATTAAGTTCTCTGTTCTTATGGTAATTTCGTGTGAATATATACGAATGAATGATTCTAATATGTATTTACTTGTTATAGATGTATTTGTGCAGCTTTTGATAAAAGTTAGATGTGTTTCAAGGGATTTGGGATAGATGGTTGATGGGTTCACGTAAAACAGGAAGAATTCTGTAATGATAGACATTATCCTGTTTTGAGATCCCTGTAAAAGGCTTTATCTATGGAGTTTTCCAGTCGTTTTTGATATGAAATCGTGTGGTTTTTAATGTAGATTCATAATTTTATCTTATGGAATTTTTCTGGAATGGTTTAAGATGATTTTCAAATTTATTTCAGCTGATGGGTTTTCTGCTCTTAAACCTGGGAATGGGCTGGATTGAAAATAAGATTCTAGGAACATTATGCATGGAAACTGAGGTTTATGACATGCTATGGAAAGGGTTTGAAGTCTATTTTCCAATGGTTTTTGTTTCGTAGTATTTCATTGAGTCTCCTGAAAGTTATAAGAGATTATTTACGAGTGTGCAAACTGATCTACAAATAGACAGATCTGCAAACCCACGTTCTAACGCACATTGCAGGGGCTTGACACTGAATTTCTCCTTAATTCTTTCTGAAAATTGATGTTACCTCACTACAATTTAACTTAGTATTTTTATTGAAATTTTAGGAGTACATTTATCAGGAGAAATAGAGTAATGGAGATAGGCCAAATCGTTGGGAAGCTCTTTATTGTGCCTATTATTAAATACAACTCCCCTACTTTGAAAGAATGAATCTTCATTTTGGTTTTAAATTAATTTTGTATGGAGTTTTATGTTCTTATTATGAATTTCAATGATTCTCTAGACTATCAGATTGACTTTTGGAACTAATTGATGATTTAAGATTTAGAAATTCAATTAAACACTAATTCCCTATGAATCGACCTGTACCCGTCGGAGTATTACAATTACACCGTGTGCTTGTGGAGTTATAAATTTAAAACGGAGTTTTAAGATCAGGGAGAGGTTATAACGGTCCTTCTGTAGAACTTCAACCACCCCCATCCCAACCTTTAGATGCATCCCCCACTCGATCAAACTAGTAGAGAACTTGATCTTGACCCCCAAAAACTTGTATGTGTTTGAGAGGACTCATACACATAGTTTTAAATTTATAACTCCGCAAGCACATGGTATAATTGTAATACTCCGGCGAGTACGAGTCGATCCATAGGAAACTAGTGTTTAATTGAATTTCTAAATCTAAAATCATTAATTAGTTCCAAAAGTCAATCTGATAGTCTAGAGAATCATTGAAATCCATAATAAGAACATAAAACTCCATACAAAATTAATTTAAAACCAAAATGAAGATTCATTCTTTCAAAGTAGGGGAGTTGTATTTAATAATAGGCACAATAAAGAGCTTCCCCAACGATTTGGCCTATCTCCATTACTCTATTCCTCCTGATAAAAGTACTCGTAAAATTTCAATAAAAATACTAAGTTAAATTGTAACGAGGTAACATCAATTTTCAAAAAGAATTAAGGAGAAATTCAGTGTCAAGTCCCTGTAATGTGTGTTAGAACGTGGGTTCGCAGATCTGTCTATTTGTAGATCAGTTTGCACACTCGTAAATAATCTCTTATAACTTTCAGGAGACTCAATGAAATACCACGAAACAAAAACCATTGGAAAATAGACTTCAAACCCTTTCCATAGCATGTCATAAACCTCAATTTCCATGCATAATGTTCCTAGAATCGTATTTTCAATCCAGCCCATTCCCAGGTTTAAGAGCAGAAAATAGAGCAGAAAACCCATCAGCTGAAATAAATTTGAAAATCATCTTAAACCATTCTAGAAAAATTCCATAAGATAAAATTATGAATCTACATTAAAAACCACATGATTTCATATCAAAAACGACTGGAAAACTCCACAGATAAAGCCTTTTACAGGGATCTCAAAACAGGGTAACGTCTATCATTACAGAATTCTTCCTGCTTTACGTGAACCCATCAACCATCTATCCCAAATCCCTTGAAACACATCTAATTTTTATCAAAAGCTACACAAATACATCTATAACAAGTAAATACATATTAGAATCATTCATTCGTACATATTCACATGAAAATACCATAAGAACAGAGAACTTAATCTAAAGGTTAGTATATTAACAACATTCACATCATTCACAAGAGATGATTTGATAACTTGAAATAAAGATCCAAAACACATAGAAATGAACTTCTACAATTAAAAACTAATCTAAACATGCATCCTATAGTGATAGAAATTGTATATTTATCTAAATGAATGAATATGCACCTAGCTAGGAGAAGATCTTCCCCAACACACATGTTATACCTTAACAACTCCACCCAACTCGGATTCCAATCAAAGGTGGGTTCCTCCATGTCCTTGCACCTTCAACAAGGGCTGTCACCCCTTGTCTTGGACTGCAAACACGTCTAAGACCTTGAACCTTCTTCCAAGATGGTATGGTGCCTCCAAAGAACTCTCCTCTCACAGCTACACCACCACTTCTCTTCCCACACGCACGTCTTCAAGCTTCCACTGGATGAAGGGCGCCACATGACTTCTTCTTCCACGCAAAAACAACTCCAAGACGTTGCACCGGATAGAGGGGGACTCATAAGGCTCTTGAGAGGTGGAAGAACTCGGATTCAAAGGCTCCTTCTCCACCTCCACGCATGGGTGTGGGATGAGGCCGGCGGCTGCATGTGTTGGGTCTCTCCCCCGTTCTCACGGATGCACCACCATTCCTTTTAAAGGATAGGTTTGGGGTTTACTTGAATTTCCATTATGCCCATGTCCTTCCTTCATTTTTACCTATAATAAGGTAAACTAGCCAAAACAATATAAAACTAGAAGAACATGAGTTGGAAATAACAAAACTAGTAAATGGATTTATGC
>JAMKPZ010007405.1:0-19702 GCA_024699675.1 Amphibolis antarctica
GTTTTGTTGTAACATACGCACTAAATCCAAAAAATTCCAGGGCACCCGAGCGCAGATGGAAATAAACGGCAGAGTGGGGGGGGGGGGGGGGGCGGGGGGGTGTCAACATGACACTCGAAGATGACAATGATGCTGCAAAAAATTAAATAAATTAAGTGAATTAATCAGGCACACGCCTACCTAGGCACAAAATGCCTTCAGTCGTTCAAAGACAAGGAACCAAGCTGAGCGGCAGTGGCTTCAGAACCAGAGCCATGAGCCATTCTGAGAACTTCCATCGCTTCAGCGACCTTTTTCTTTAAAGCATTTGGTGATTCTAATAGATGAAGGACCTCCGTCTGATCCATCTCTAGCAGCATGCCAGTTACTTTTCCAGCATGATCACGCTCGATCTGGTCCACAAGGGGATACAACTGTTCACCTAGCATCTGGAAGCACAAATAAACAAGCATAAGACAAGCATCAAAAGAAGAAAATAGAACATGTACAATGTGACCCCATATAAATGTTGATCGTCGGAGGTGACGATCGTCGATTTTGGAGCTTCAATGTGTAGTAAACAAAGGTATTTTCTAATATTCTTTTTGGATGATCCTTTTCTTCATCCATACCTCTCTATTTATAGTGGGAGTCATCACCTTCACTACCCCTCCGCCCCAACGGCTCCTTTTTACTTCTCCGTTCGTTTCTTTCATTTCATCAATGACATTCATTTCCATTCATCAATACCATTCGTTTCCTCCTTCCTTATTTCCGTTTCATTTCTGTGGTCTTCAAGACCACCCACTTACAATAAAATTGTTCCCAACTATGATAGTGCACGGTTGGTCGTCAAAGTGAATCACAAGATTCCGGCATGGACGCAATCACACACAGGGAAAATAAAAATTAAAAATCATCTTATAATTAAATGTCCCTTTTTAAAATTGCATGGTAAACGGAGGGTACTTCGATACTACAAATAGACAAATAAAATGGCCTCACCAGTCGCTGATGATCAGGATTTGCAGAAGCTAAAGCAGATGCAAGTGTAGCAATTGGAGAAGTCTGAACACGGGGACCACCCACTGGAGTTACTGACAATCCACCAACATCAAGAGGAAGAGGCACAATTGGACCTGCAATGCTGTGAGGTCCTATAGATGGGTCTACCCCATTCCGAGCATTTTGCATGTACCGTAAACCTTGATTTCCATTGCGGTGGAGAAACTAGAAGAACATCGGAAAAAGCAAAAATTAGAAAAAAGTGGTAGTTTATCAACGAAACAAACTAACTTCATCAGTCCAGCGTCAAGGTTCAAATGCTCCCACATTCTACCATTAAACCTACCATTCAATGTTGTAAGCATGTCAAATAAACATATAAAAGTATAAAACAAATGTAACGTGATGAAAAGAAGCAGAAAGGCCATCTACAAAAAAAAAAAACAGAAATCAACAAATCATTATTATGATCAATAATGAATATGTTCAGATTATTTGCAAAGAGATTCCAAAATTTTAACCAAAACAATTTGCAATGGGAATTGCAAGTTGCAACAAAGGCTTATACACTCAGACCAGCTAAGTCAAAGAAAGAAATACAAGCATACGTGGACCACACCACCAAAGATACCTGTTACCATTACTTGCACTGTGAAACACATTGTGTTCAAAATTAGAGACCCAAATGTTAACAATCACCACTCATCAACAAAAAATTGAATTGTGTGATGAGCTTTTCTATCAGAGCCACATAAAAGATGGCCTCATTAGAAATTTAAAAATAATAAATAATTATAAATATAAGAGACAGTGGATAAGTTTTTAGGTAGATTAAGGACAAACTATCTAGCAGCAAGTACTGTGGTTTACCTGCTGATGCACATTTTGTGAATTGGCAGCTCTCCTAGGTCCAATCCTTTGACCAGGTTGTCCTTGCCTCTGAATTTGGTAAGGAATAAAAAAGTTTGAAGGAACTCCAGGCCGCATCCCTGGCATAAGCTGCTGCTGGAAACCATAACCAGCAGGTTGAGGTGGCATCATGCCAGGAGAACCTTGACCAAAAAACATCTGTGGATGGGCAGCAACTCGTGGTGTACTTGGGTAACCTGGCAAACCAGATGGAAGGACAGAACCTACGACACCAGGCACCCTAAGCTGAGCAAAGTGAGCCTGTAAAGCAAGCAGCAGATTATTGGCAAGATAAAAAGACTCAGTAAAAAAACTGTCATTGTTTTTCATGACAAACAATAAAAGAGATTTCTTCCCCATTCATGAATTTATCTAAATCATCAAGACAAAAAATGATTGTGAATGGTCAAAAATAAGGGGATGGTTTACAAGGTCATTACTGATGTAGAAAACTACAGTAATGGTGTATTGAAATTTGTGGATTGTGATTGAAATTTTTGCATATGCTACACATGTTTTAACCATCAATTCAACTCAAGTGACAACAAAACTTCAAATATGCCGTGAGCATTGGTTGCTATATAAAACTAAAAAGAACAGAAAATATAAAATAGTGGAAAATATTTATATAGAGATAAAATCAAGCTAGAGTGAGAGGATTGGCATAATGCAAAGGTTATCCCATCATGACGTGAAGATCATGGATTCAAGTTTTAGAAAATAACCGCTTCATTTGAGGCAAAGTTACATGCAGTTGGACCTCGTGCACTAGGTTAGAGAATGATATTAAGCCATACGTGGTGCATTTTGCCTTTACAAAAGTGCAGCATATCATACCACAGCAATGATTCATTAAGATAGTGGAGCTATGATTGCCTACAGTTGAATCTTCAAGGCTAATGCACAACGTCAAAGAATGAGATCAAGCTATATGTGGGGCATTTTGCCTTTACCAAATGGGAAACTACTAGACCATATCAACAACTCATCAAGATATTGCATCTAAACACATTTACATTGTATTTTAAGAGGAAAACTTATTAATGCATGCAGGTCATTTACAACCAACACAAATGTGTGACATTGTAACAAACACTGTTATGGAAAATGAACCAAAAACGGCTCACTGAACCATTTATATCTTATAATAATTTTAAAATTATTACAATAAATTAAATAATTAATAATAAAAAATAAAAATATAATAATAATTATTTAATATAATCAATTAGTATGCATATATCTTCAAACTTTATAAGAAAATAAATTTAAACCATTTATAAAGATTCAAAAAATGTTCAGCATGGTTTATTGACTTGTTCCATAAACAACGTCATCATGATGTCATGATGACACCATCACAGATTAAAACATTTTGAACCGCTTTGAATCAAAACTAGTGAACTTCCGGTCCAACTTTTGAGTTTGATTTCAAAAATCCTTGCTTTGTAAATATCACCTTTTTTTTGAAAAATAAAAGGGAAAAACTCGTTTAAAGTGTAAGACGCAATAAAAGAAGAAAAAAGTTCAAAATCTTTCGAAAAAAGTTTGAAGCCCAAAAGGAAGAAAGAAGCTTTGCAAAAAGCATACTATCATCCAATTCCTGTGGAACCAGGTCAACAAACAAGTTGCTTGAAGTAGCAAAAGGACTCTCTGCCTGGTTTTGGTCTTATTTCCTTTAACCAAATGTTTGGGAAAAGCAATGAAGGCGCCCAATCATCACAGTCCCTTCCACTGTTAATGACAGTGAGCAGCAGCTTCCAGACCTGATTAGAAATCTTGCAGGTGAAAAAGGGATGCAGAGCATCTTCCTCATACCAAATAACAGGGTAAGAAGTGTGTCCCTTGCCACTGTCCATTTTCACCTGAATGTTTTGGTTAATATTCTATTGTTGAGTGGCAGCCACATGAAAGGTCATAACTTTGGAACCAGCATGAAGACCTCCAGTCATCTCCAGCCACCAGCATGGCAGGTCCCTGCCTCTCCTAGGCAGGGTGAGGGGGGTTTATCTTTGATAACATGTAAACCAGCTAAGTCACTTATTGAATCTCTGTCTTTCAAGTTCCTGCCTAAATTGAGGTTCCATGACCAATTCCTGTTAACGTAGAACCTATTATCACCCACCTTACACCAAGACTCCTTAGCTAGGGAGGAAATGCCCTGAAACTTTTCCACCAGTAACAAACAATCATACCAGAAGAGAGCCCACCGACCATCCCTCACCTTGAAATGCCCATAATAATTTTACAATATTTTGAATCAGCGCAACATAGGTTATTAGTATTAGATGTTAATATTAAAATTAAGAAGAGAAAAACTAAAGTACATAAGAACCCAAGAATTAGATGGTGGAATCTAAAAAGTGAAAAAATGATATTTAGAGATAACTAGTTAAAAGAAAGAATATGATAACTATATGGAGAGGTAAACAAACTTTGAAATGAAATAACTACATGTATTAAAAAGATTACTAAAGAAATTTTAAGAGAGTCTTGTGAGGTAGTTCCATTGGATAAAGAAAGTTGGCAGTGGAATGAAAATGTACAAAAGATAATAAAAGAAATTAAAGAATTCTATAAAACCTATCATAAATGTAGAAATAAGGAAAATTTAGAGAAATATGAGCTTGCAAAAAGGAATGCCAAGAAAATTGTTAATGAAGTTAAAAATTAGGCCTATAAGGAATTGTATGATAATTTGAACATAAAACAAGGAATTTTGGTAAACTTTTTGATGAATTTACCATCAGAAACTCTTACATGCAAGATTCAAGTAAAAGTATAAAAGACAAATTATAGTTATTTTAGAACAATTAGTAATTTGGAGGTAAAAGAAACTATTAAAAAATCAAATGTAAAAACACGAATAGAACAAATGGTGTTCCTATTGAAGTATGAAAGTATATGGGTGAAGCAGGGATTAAGTGCTTTATTTCACTTTTTAATAAAAATTTAAATACAAAGAAGATACCAAATGAATAGAGAAAGCGTTCTTTAATGCCTATATTTAAGAATAAGATAGACATATAGAATTGTAATAATTATCATGATATTAAGTTAATGAGTAAGTCATACTATGAAATTAAGAAAAAGAATAATTGAGCAAAGACTAAGGTATATAACTAAAACCACAGAATTGCACCATGTAGATCAACAATGAAAGTTATTTATTTATGTGAGAAATCAAGAGGAATAAGTTAAAGTTTGATATATCATTAACAAAACATAAGACTACTTTATATAGAGGCTACACAATGATAACAAAAGGCACTTAAACAATGTAAGAATAAATCCACAATACATAAAAACCCTAATATATTATTTTCTCTCACAATTTACTTAAGACAACTAATAAAAAATTCTAAAGTTAAAAAAAAGGCCTTCATATGGTTTTCGATAATTTAGAAAAAGCCTAAGATAGAGTACTTAAATACCTATTACTGTGAGTTTTAGAAAGAAAAGGAGCACCTATAAGATATATTGATATTATAAAAGGCATATATGAAAAGAAATTACTAGAATTAAAAATATAGGAGGAGAAATTGAAGAATTTCCAATAGACATAGGTTTGTACTAAAGATTTTCTCTTAGTTAATATCTGCTTGTCTTAATTATGCATAAAATAACTGAAAATTTTAAATAGAAATATCCTTTTATATGCTATTTCTTGAAGACATAATTTTAATTGATGAAAGTAAAGTAAGAATTGGTTCTATGATAGAATTATGAAGAGATATTTTAGAATCCAAAGGATTAGATTAAATGGGTCAAAAGTTGAATAAATGGATTGTAGATTCACTGAAAATAGGAATAATAAAGAAGGTATAGATCCATGAACATGAAATTCATAAAAGTAAACTTTTTAGATGTTTAAGATATATAATAAGTACTAATGGTAAAATTACTAAGGATGTTATTCATATCAGTAAAGTAGGATAAATGAAATAGGAAAATGCTTTTAAAGTGTTATGTGATAGGACGATACCCTTAAAATCAAAAGGAAAATTCTATAAAACTACCATTGGCTTAAAATGTTGAACAGTAAAAATATGACCATATGCAAAAAGTTAGTATTGCTGAGATGTATATGCTTAAATGGATAAGTGATAATATTATAAGAGAAATTAAAAACCAATTTTATTGAGAATAAAGTATGAGATGCACCAAAAGAAAATAAAATAAGAGAAAATTGGCTCGAGTGGTTTGATCATATCCTTTTGGGGCTAAAGAATACACCAATTAAGAGAGGGAAATTAATTAAGATAAAATAAACTACTAGAGGAAGCTTTAAAATTCCTTAGTTAAGAATTGTGAGAAAATATTTAAATTTATGTGATTTAACTAATTATCTAACATAGATAAAAATACATAGAAAAAAGGATACATGTAGTTGACCCCAACTAGTGAAACTATGACTAAGATTTTGTTGTTATTTTATCAACCCAACCATACTAGAAATAATAAAACTTCATAAATCATCCTCCCCCACCCTCCACCACCATATTCATTTGCAAGGTAATGCTTTGTTGAACAATATTATGGATCTCACACTAGACCACCACAACTAAAAGTTTTACATACACGTTTTCTCACCTAATCAAGTGAATTTTTCACCTAGGACCATTCTACGGCAATCAATCTATGAATTTGGTTTCCAGGGTTTAGTCGTGTGTAATGCAAAATTTCACATATAACAAATTGAGAGGATGTTAAGCAAGGCTATTAAGCACAAAGGCATGAGACTCCTTGGGCCCCACCTAGGCACCATGTTAATATTTTTTTTTTGGTATGTCAATAATCAAGAACACATAAATAAAAGGTATTTTGCATCAATGAACATTTTAATGTGTGTAGTGTTTTGCATTACAAAACATTTTTAATAATACTGAACAAAAAATATGCAAATTAAATTGTAAAAAAGATTAATCAACAAACACAACAAAATGTCTAAGAATCACGACTCAAAAATTAGCTTGCAATAAAAATCCATACATAATACTAAAACAAGAATTTCAAAATTGTACATGATACTAAAATAAAAGGCATGAGATCCCTACAATCAAAAATCAATTCTCAAGACATCCACTTCATCTTCTTCATTTTGTTCCTATTTTTCTTCTTCCACTATAGGAGTTCCCCTTAAATAAATTCTTTCAAAATAATAAAGAATTGAACCGTTGAAAACAAAACAAAAAGCTTGCAAATAATACTCACCTGCAATCTGGCCCTTCTTTCCTCCTTCCTTTGGGCGATTGCAACATATAAAGGTTTCTTGCCAACCATTTTTCCGTTCATTTCATTTATCTAAGAAAGATCGACACAAAAAGTGAAAATTACAAAGACAAGTCTAGGGATCAGTTATGGATGAAAAGTGAGAAAAACAAACAACTTACTGCATGATTAGCTTCCTCAGGGGCTGAAAATGCAACAAAGCCTGTTTCTTTGCTCCGTCCATGTGAATCAAGCATAACCTGTTAAAAAGAAAAAATATGGCACACATCGGGTCCAGCACCTCAAATAATTATTTATTTCCTCTAACTAATGAACTTGATAAAAGATTATTCCTGTTATCCTAGATGCCACACCTTACAAGAAGTTATAGTGCCAAATTCAGAAAATAAATCCTTCAGTTTTTCATCATCAATATTCTCCTCGAGATTCTTCAGATACAGATTTGATCCTTGTAGTTTTTCCAGTCTCACATTTCTTTCCTGTTCATACTTCTTCTTTAACTCAGTCTCCCGTTCAGCTTTGATTTGGGCTTTTCCAACATACCATACTTTATCATCTCTAGTACATCCATTCAGTTTCTCAACTGCACTGGCAGCATCATCTGAATTTTGAAAATTGACACAACCAAAGCACTTTGACTTTCCATTTTCATCTTTCATAACCACAGCACTAGTAATACGACCACAGTTGCCAAAGATACTTTTGAGATCTTCATCAGTAATTGTTTGAGATAAGTTCTTTACATATATGTTAGTGAATTTCTGAGACCTATTTGCTCGACCTCTGTCCTGACAACGAACAAAAATGCCAACAAATACTTGCTTGTCATTTATCAGCATTCCATTAAGTTTCTCAATAGCCCTTTTAGCTGATCCTTCATTATCAAATTGCACAAAACCATGACCTTTTGATTGTCCATTGCTATCAATAGCAACCTTGCAAGAAAGGATAGTCCCAAATGTTGCAAAAATCTCATGTAATGACTTGTTATCAATGCTTGTATCCAGGTTTTTTATAAAAATGTTAGCATAACCACTTTTTCGAATGCTAGGATCACGATTTGAGAACATTATCCTGATGGGCTTCCCATTAACAAGAGAAAAATTCAAAACATCCAAAGCTCGTACAGCTGCCATAAACATCAAGGGATCAGAGCAGGGAGAACAACGAATAGCTATTCAAACATTTGTTATTTGTATAAAAGGCAAATGATATGAATATCTAAAACATTCAGATAGAATTTCTACATAAAAAAAGAAGTCCAATTGATGAGAAGATAACAAGCATTATGTTCTACATTTTTACGATACAATGCAAAAAATGCAATATATATTAAAAATTAGGGAATGAATAGCAGAAAATAATTAAATGGTTCATATTGCTAGAGGGCATGGGAGTTTATCAATTAAAAAGTAAATAATATATAACCTAGGAAAACTCCTGATCAGCCAGCCCTACCATCCACCAAGTAGAAGGGTATGGTATTTTATACACTATGGCACTAAGAAACCAGAATTTTGAAGTCGTGCGATTTTTATTAATGATGTAAATATAAAGAGGCAAAATTTCATATAAGTGCCTATACCAAACATGGGCAGATGCATCTCATTTAAAAAATAAATACATTGGAGAAAAAGTAATCATTAGGTTTCATTGTTAAATGCCTATAAATGCATGTTGAAAAATTCAAATAAATTAAATAATTATTAATTTTTGATTTGGCCTTGGAATTAAACAAATATCGTGAAATTTTAATTGTCAAATTTTAGATAAAGAATCAATGATGAACATACTCCGATTGGCTCGAAATCTTATGACATGTTCAATTATCTAATTACATTTTAGATTAAATAATCATAGAATAAAATTGTACTTTTTAAAACAAAATATGAACATGAGAAAAAACCTCAAATTCATTTGTTTTCTCGACTCCAACTTTGCATAAACTCTTATATGTTATCATTATCGCATAAACTTCCATACATAAATTTTTACCTCACAATTTACTATACAATTTTATCATTATTTATAAAATTATCTTCAATTTCAACTCTCCACGGTTATTAAAGTTGAAGAAAACAAACGAGATCATCGTGCTGCAACTTTACCAATAACATAGTTTTAACAACACACAGTACAACGCAACCTAAACTTTAATTTCTCCCTCAAAACCCCTCCTTATTGTCCTCAAGCTTACTGGGCCGGGCCCAACCCAAAATAATAACACCCCTTTATTTAAGTACTGTTACACATTCTCAACCCAAAAAAAACAACGCAAGCGCTGAAGCAAAAGAAACTTTACCAACAACAACACAGAAACAGGTAGTTACAAAGAGGCATCCATAATCAGATCAACAGCCTCACCTTCCTGCCGAGTGCTATAATTAACATACGCATATCCTAGCGAGACCCGCCGGACCTGATCCCTGCAAACCCTAACCGATAGCACCGCCCCGACCTGACTGAAGATGTCATACAACTGTCCCTCCGTCACAGACCCGTCGAGATCGCCAACGTAGAGCGACGCATTGCCGTAGACTCCGGGGGTGGCGGTCTGGACCGGAGTCAACTGCTGCTGAGTGGGTTGGGAGGGTGAGACAGGGGCCGAGGGCATCGACATTGGCAGGATCCGGGTTTCTAGGGTTAGGGTTTTCGATCGGCCTTTTGGTTGAGGTGGAGGAGGGGGTGTGATTTTTCCGCTCTCCCACCCTTTTATTTTCCCCGCGCACTCTGCTGTGCGGGAAGCCAAGAACAAGGTCGGGTTTTTAATTGTTTTTATATCGGTGGATGGCGCGTGAAGCCAATAATTGTTTTTAATTGTGCCACGTCAGCCTCAAGCTGGAAACACGTGACGCTGAGCTGACGTGGTTGTGGGGCCCTCGCCGAGGCCCACGGATCAATTTCCACCCTTTTATTGTATTTAATAGTAATAATGTATTAAATAAAAAATCCAACAAATCATATAATAGGAGTGTACAGAGGAATAGTACATATATCAAAATAAGTGAGAGAAATTTAAAAGCGCAAATGAAAATACGGTCTTTTCAACGACTTAATTGAATTGAAACAATATCATCAGATTGACTTGGTTTAATTTTATTTTATTATAAAAATAAATAAAAAACATTCAATTTAGTACTGAGAAGTTGTAATTCGTAGAAAAAAATCAAGATTTTAAATTGACTTACAAGGGTCAAATGTCAAAAGTCAATAGTCGCAACCAAGTAAAATATACTTTTTTATTAAACTTATGATTTTATATTTGAACTTCATAGATACATGAGTCCATAAGTTAATAATTTTTTAAAAAAGTACCCGTAAGTTTTACAATTCAACAGTATTGGACTATTGGTGTTCTTATTGACTACTTCAAACTATCAAATAGTTGATATTTTCATGTGAGATTATATAAAATTAATAAAAAATATTTTAATTTTTTAATAACAAATAAACCTTTGAAAATATGTCTTATTTGGTTTTACTTTAATTTTATATAAATTTTTAATATCTTATAATTTCAAATCTATTTAATTTACTAACTTTAATTTTAAATTTATTTAACTTTTAAAATTAACTGGTCAAATTATCATATCAACCGGAAGTTTTTCGCTAAAATCGTAATTTAATGGGTTTATTCTGCAAATTAATTTAATCCCATCGGCGGTAGAAGTCGGTGAGGGCTGGGCTCGGAGTTGCCGGAAATCCGACGGAGCAACCTTCCTTCTCCGACGCCTCACTGCGCTTTTCCGGTTTCCACCACCGTCCGTTTCGCCGTCGCTCCGTCGGAAGATGCTCAGTTCACTTGACTCCGCCACCACTTCCTCATTCTCCCGCCTTCCTCCAAAACCACCCATTCCCACCTCCTCCAGCGCCCAATCACTCCGCCGCCGCTACCCCAACTCCCTCTCTTTCCGACCGCAACCCCAATCATCACTCCTCCGTTCTGGGTCATGGCTCCAACCCGCCTCGTCCCGCCCAAACGTATCATGCTCCGATGCACCAACCAAGCAAACCGACCGACGACCCATCCACTCCCGCTTCATAACATGGGTCGAGAAGGCGGCGGCGGCGGCCGTCGTGGTCGTCGGGGCCGCGGCCTTTGCCGGAGCTTATCCCTGCAGGCCGTCCCTGTCGACTCCCATCGACCCACCAGCAGGTTTGGAGGAGAATGCCGGGAAAGCGGCGGAGGAGGGAGAAATCCGAGAAGAGGAAGGGTACGTGAGGTTGTTGGAGAGGGATCCTCGGGACATGGGGGCGCTGAAGACGGCGTTCTATGGGGAGATGCGGAAAGGGAGGATCGTGGAGGCTGCGAAGTACGCGGAGAGGATGAGGGATGTGGAGCCTTGTGATGTGGAGTGGAGATTGTTGCAGGCCCTGACGTATGAGATGATGGGTGAGTTGGGGAAGGCAAAGAGGATGTTTCAGGAGCTTCTGGAGGAGAAGCCTCTCCTGGTCAGAGCTTTACATGTAAGCCTACTCTAGTCAAACTCCATCCTTGTTCTTCTTTGTTTTGTGAGTAGTTTCACACTCTGGTTTACCATTTCAGTTCTTTATATACGTCCTCATTTCAGACTATTGCCATATTCCCTCGTTGGTGCTTGTTCCCATTAATGGTATGCAGTGTTCTACGTTCTGTCTGTAGATCATAGTTGCATGTTAGTGAAAAATCCATCTGAAATCACAGGCTTTGTTTAGTAATAAGGTAAAGTAAGTTCTCCACAAATTCTTACACATCATCATTATTGTAAACTTCCATACATAAATTTTCTCTTCATAATTTACTATGCAGTTCAAAATTATTTTTTTTACTACGTTTAACTTTAACTCTCCACAATTGTTGAAATTGAAACTTCTTGTTATCAAATAAAGTCTATATTATCAGCATTCGTTTCACGGGTTCAGTTGGAAGGAAGCTTGGATGACCTTAAAGCCAATAAGTTGAACTAAATTGCTTGAATCGAAGTTGATACGGTGGAAGAGCTTGGTTTTTGTTGTCTATTATTGTAAGCAATGTGGGACTAAATTTGGGATGTCACCGTTTGGTCTTTTGAGTTGATTGCTCTTAAAGAATTGTTTTGTTTGAAGAGCTTTGGTATTGATTTGTTGGCTTCCGCACAGATTTGCATCACCTGAAGAAAACTTCTGATTGGATAGAAGAGTGGAAAGCATTGCAGATTCGTAAGGAGTGATCTCCATTAACATCTTTTCCTTTTTTTTCACTTTATAGTGTAATTTTGTCATAAAGTACAGTCAATCATTCACAACAGCATAGCAAATAAAATGCTGGTGAAATCTGGATGAAATGTGGGTGTGACACGACAATTGTGATGTAATTGCACCAATGGCCTTCTCTCTTGAAACTGAAATGTCTGATTGCCATATTAACAATCTGAAGAAAGTCACAAACAAGTATGATATCAATGCAATCCAAAAAGAAAACGAGGTTGATTGTCATAGAAGTTTCATTTTCCATTGATTAGAAATTTTATTTGATGGTGAAGCTGGTTTAACATATTCATCCTCTTGCCAGAATGATCCTAAAGAGATATCCTTCATGATTAGCGAAAACTCTGAATAAATCTGATGTTGATGCAATTTAAAAAGAAAAAAAGCTTGATTATCATAGAAGTTCCATTTTGCATCAATTAGAATATCTACTTGATAGAAAAACTGGTTTAACATTATTTTATCAGATCATCCCTAAAGGGGATTCTGCCAGTTAGATGTTTCTAATGTTGTAAGACTGGAACATGAAGTTTGCTTATCTATGAGTAATCAGTACTGCATCATTCCATGGTCTTCATGTGCGTTTCATGTATTTCACTGTCATAAATTTCTTCTCAGGGGCTAGCATTGGTATTACACAAGAATCATGAAGATGCTGCTGTTTTTGAAATGTTAAACAAGGCTTTAGAGCTCGCTCATCGTGAGCAAAGAGTCATAGAAGAGCGCAATATTCAAATACTAATTGCACAGATGCATGCTGTTACGGTGATTATTTGGGAATATCTTGCAGTTGTTTGGTTCTTATAATTGCATTTCTTCTGTGATTAAGGGGCTATTTTACAAAAAATTCTAATGTATGGTTGGTTTATTTTCTCGAGTCTTAAGTAAAATGTTGGAAAACAACCAATTAATGATTAAGCTAAGTGCTTATTTTAAGCTGTTTACATTATTTGCAGGGTGACTTAGAAAGTAGTCTAAAAAGATTTCAAGAGATTGTTGATGAGAATCCTCGAGATTTTCGTCCATTTCTTTGTCAGGTACGAAAGAATAGTTTGAACCTCTCCATGATTTTCTCTGTTAGGTTTTCTTGTTTCTCTGCCTATTCCAGGCAGGTCCATAACACTATATTCCCCATTACATATAAAAGTAAATGCACCAGGAAAGTAGACTCACAAATATTTAACATTTTTGTGATGGAGGAGCTTCTTTTCTGATCAATCACAATAGAGGAGTTAGTTTCTCTAGAATAGTCTATTGCCCATTGTTCAAGCTCATGATCTCAAGGGGCTATGTTAGACAGCTTTCTTTTGCTCTGTCAATTAGATTGACTAAACTGGTTTTTGTAATATTGGAATATGTGACCAGGGAATAATTTACAGTCTGTTAGGCAAGAAAACTGAGGCCAACCAACAGTTTGAGATCTACCAAAGTCTTGTGCCTGGGGAATTCCCTCAGAGAGGCTTCTTGGATGATGTTGTACTTTTAGCAAAAACAGAATCTCCAACACGTCTGAAGGAAGGATTCGAATGTGAATTCTCATTCAAGAAGTGATGCATGGATAAATTTCCCATCTTTCTTGGAAGAAGCATACCTACCACAAGTTGTTTGCATAGAAAGGTGAACCCTAAATCCTAAATCCTATTTTGAACATTATTATGATAAATAGGATTTATTGATGGCTTTCTGGATTGAAATTTTATTTCATCTTTAATGAAGCGAATTTCCTATGTCAATGCATTGTTACCAGTATTATTAGAGCTGGCAGCAAATGAAATTACAGATTTTTCTCCATAAGATACCAATTGCAGTTTCTTCTCCATGATTAGTGATTCCCACACAAAGTTGCAACTTTTAACTTCTGTTGTAGCAAATGCAGGTATGTATTGATTAGTTCTGTCCATTAAGAATTGCAGGAATCCATCATATTTGATGGCAATATATTGATAATAGTGATGTGTGATCCCCAAAAAACAGAAGGCCTTAATTAGAAACATCCACACGTATGCACAAGATGGCATCATAATAATACCATCATGTCTGTAGTCATGGTAATTTTTAAGTCAATAAATAGAAAAAACATCATCATCCTTCTCAGCCAACTAAATTATTATACTTTAAATGAAGAAAACATGAGTGTATGGAAATTATTTTAGGTTGCAACTTAAATAGAAATGCCAAATTGTTTCTTGCGGCGTCATTATGAAATTTTTTCCTAGTGTGTTGCTTGTTTCTTTATTATTTTATTTTTAGAAAGGCATTTATATTAAAAACCAATACTTATTTAATTTAAATAAAAATTTATCATGTAGTTATAATCATCTAATAACACAATTCATATGGTCATTCCTACTCTCATATATTTATAGAAAAAATATGGGCACCACCAGAAATGTTTCTTTTTTGTGTCACTGGGAAATATGACGCAAGTAGGAAAGACCCTAATTTCATCTTCCCCAATCGATAAGTTTTAAATAAAAAGAAAAGGCAGGGTTGAGCTGAAGGAGAAGCAAAACTTGCAACTTAAAAGCTTGTGTTACAGGCATAAAAACAAAAATCACTTTCTTGGTAGTGGTAGTGGTAGTATTTTTTGATTTATTTAGGATTCAATTTTTGAAAAAAAAAAACTATAAAGATGGTTGCTGTTAGTTAATTGGGCTATTACAGTTGTGCTTACTTCTAATTGTCTCCATGCTTTTGTTTTGTTGATAATGTCCAGAGGCAAGCTATTGGAGCAGGGAATAAAAATACGCCACTGCTACAACAGAGCACAGAAGATCACTTGCTTTGGATGACTAGGCGTAGGATCCACTTGGGTTTTGTTTCATTTCCACAGATTCAAGGCAAAAGAACGATCAAAAGGCATAGAATTTGCTTCATGTCAAAACTTTACGTAAGAATTGGTATATTTGAGGATAACTTTTTTTAACTTTGGAAATTAAATAAAGTTGAAATTAACTTGGTTTCGTAAATGGAGTTGAAATTATATAATAATTTGAATAATAAAAATTTATATATTAGAATCTTTACGATAATAATGATGTTAAAAGTAATTTTAAAAATTGAAAAAAATTAAAATCAAATGAAGTGAATGTGTGAACAAGGACAACGAAAAAATAAAAGAATTTTTTAAAAAGTTTGAGATTATATAAAAAAAATAAAATTTCAGTTTTGTTCACACAATCGAAGCAAATCTTAGAACATAAACAAAAGATATCATTATACAAAATCAAATAAAGGTGTAAAAAGAGAACAAAGATATTCGTACAAAAAAAGAGAAGATAAGGGAGATCACTTGGGTTTGTTTCACAACTAATTATAGATTAAGTTAAGAATTTACTCTTTTTTTGTCGATATAATTTTCAAAATAAAATATATATTTTTTATTTTCCTTTATGACAACTACAGTAAAAATTTCTATTTATATTATATTATTTGTTAAAATATACATTTTATATAATAAAAATCTTTGTAAATTCAAATCTCAAATGAAACCTTAGTTATCATCGTACCCATCATTCAAAAGGAAAAAAGAGAGGCCCAATGTTGTAAATTTTACCTGTTAGTAAAAATTTTCCTACGAATTATTATTTATCTTGATATCCTATTTTTAAAATTTACATGAAAAATGATTAATGCTTTTAGAAGAAAACAAGGACCAATTCTTTGAAGTTTCTCCATCAAAAGTCATAATTTACTAGAATCAATTACAATAATTTAATTAATTATACCACTAAAGTAATGATCTAGTAATTGTGAGAATTTTCTTAAGATTTTAAGAACTCAAGTTTGAAAAAAAAAAAAATATAAATAATAATATTTATAAATTTTTATGATAATAATATTTTTTTACAATATGTCAAATGTTGTTGCCGTAGGTGATTTTTACGTATGTTAATTTTTATTTTTTTAATAGATAAATTTCGTCTTAAATATGAGATTTTTTTTTAAAAAAAGAAATTTGAAAACTCAACCTTCTGCACGTCATCTTGCAATCTATTGCAAGTCGTTCTCTACGGCGCGCAGAGATCCCAGCAGTCGAGCTAGAGCCGACGATGGCCGGCCTAGAGGCCGCCTTGCTCAAATCCCGGCCCATCCCAATCATCGGAGCCGCCACGTTTGGGACCACCACCATCACCGTCCACTGGCAGCACCGCCGTCACCGGAACGCCGCTCCCCTCACCGTCCGCAATCGACGCCCTCCTCTTCCGATATCTGCTGTCCAAGGTCGTCTGCCTAACGCGGTTCCAGAAACCACGGGGTCTGACCGGGCAGGAAGCGCCACGGTGAGGCTGACGGCTGTCGTGGGCGAGGGAAGCGTTAGCCCCCTCAAATCCGCCACCTGGGAGGAGGTCATGCTGCACACCGTGAGTGCGAAAAAAATTGTCCCTCTTCTGCTGATTATGCTCCTTTTTCACTATTGCTGCGTGTTGGATGTGCTGTATATTGATTCCTGCGCTCACTTTTTCGAAATTATTCATCTCCCCATTTCAAAAATTTTGTTGTCGGTCATTTCTACGCATAAGATTAAACCAAACATTTGTTTAAATTTCATCTCAAAATTGAGTTCTTTATATGTTAAGTTCAATTTATAACACACCCACTCACTTATGGTTTATTTTTAAATTTTATACTTACAAGTGTTGGATGTGTATGAACTGCTGATATCAGATTAAATTTAAAAAAAAAAACTAATTGACAATGAATATAAGAATTCTTTATATATTAAGTTTAGACTATTACAACAATATGTACATCACCGTGAGATTCCTGTTGTCCTCTGATGATAATCGTGCCTTGCATTCTTTCTTGTTACAGGCCGATAGGTTGAAGTGGGTGGATGAAGGATATAAAATGCTTGTGCTAACCGATGAATGCCTACGAAATGACAACCCTGGAATTGGAAATATACAGAGGGAAGTAACACAAACGGATCTTTTAGTTATTGTTGCCGTCAGAGATCATGTAGCTGTTCGGTGGCTTCAGGAAAACGGTAAACTTGTTCCAAATATCTTCTGCTTCGAATCATCACCAAACCTAGACAATAAACTAGGAGGTTCTGTCGTGCATACAGAAGTTAAAGGCAATATGGTCGGCAGATTGTTAAGTGCAGCAAAGAAAGATGAATCTCTGGATGTTGTTAAAACAGTGTCAGATGCATGGAAACGTCGCAATTCCGATGATATTAGATTCTGCTTGCTGGTCATCATCAATGCCTACATAAAACCTGTCTCTGTTCTTAAAAGCCTGAGGTCCAAAGGCTTTTCTACTCTTAGTTGCATGGTTAAGAACTGTGGGTCGCAGGTGCTAAATTGCTTGCTGGATCCAAATTGTAGGAAGGCTCTTGAATGCCTGAATGGTTGCTCTCCTACAGACCAAGTTTGCAGTTATCGTTGTATTGCATCCTATGAGAGTCCATATCTAGAGGCATTTTCTCTCTGTGTACTTGAAAAGCACAACTGTCTTGCATTAGATGCTGAGATATCCGACAAGCCATATGTTCCACCTCTGTCCACCTTTAGAGGAGAGGCTCTTACTCATGAAATAGCAGAAGATTTGTTTGTTGGCTGGTTGGGTACTTTGGAGTGGAGCTGGAGGGTCATTGCTGGACAAAATCCTGCGTATGATCAATTTCCCTGCCAGTACCAGTTGTTCTACAGGGGGAAGGCCAGAGGTTCATTTTGGTATGAACCTGTTTTCCAGATCAGGGCCCTCGAGGGGGAGATGATTTGGAGGCGACGAAGATATCGAGTGAAAAGATCTCGAGTTCCGGGAACATTTTTCTTTACCGTGTTGGATAATGGTGTAGTCTCAAGAGAATTTTGGACAATAGTAGATGTTGCTGATGATTTAAGCTGGGGTTTGTTTCACTATAGTGGAGCTGCGAAAGCAGCCGGGCAATCATATGTTGGGGCAGTTCTAGTCAGCCCGGATGGAAGGTATCCTGCCCACATGAGAGGTGAGAAACTGACAGGCGCTTTGGAAAATTGTGGGATAAAGGAGTGGGAGCTTTATACAGTCGATAACTGTTCTTGTTCTAATGCTCCATTAGGAATCCCATATGGTTCAGGTTTGCATACTAAGATAGAAGTTGTAGCCAAAGTGTAATAGTCGCAATTGAGATCGATGACAAAACTCCGTTGACTGTGCATTTTCTGCTGTCATCACTGATGATTATGGATTTCGGCCAGTGTGAAACATCTCACAGCCATTCTAATAAAATCCTAAACCATGATAAAAGGCTTTAACCGATCACTTCAGGAAGTGCACTGTTGATATCATATGTGGTGTTCTTTTACTGGAAAATAATGTTGTTAGTGTTCAATTTGCTCTTGGATAACGTAGTTAGTCTTCTTGATCTGTAAAAGAAAAGAAGCCTTGGGTTTAAATCTAAGGTAAACATTACCAATATAAAAAAAAACTTTGTATAATGTGATGATTGGTTATCTGTTTAGCATTCTCCCTTGTTTCCCAACAATGGTAAATGGTAATCCCCACTATACTAGTCCTTAAGATGTATTATTTATGAACATTTTTCTATTTCCTATCAGAACAAAGTCTTATTGCACATTGTTCTGTTGTCGGAATCCCAAAACCACATCTTTGTGGATGGAGCAGAAAATTTTCCAATAACATCATTCAAAACATTCCTCTCGGTTTCAAGTACTCATCATCTTAAATTAGCGTCATTTTTGTTTCTTCAAAGGAATTTCTTCACAATTTTTAATCTTCCATTATTTAATGAAGTTCTACGGTAAAAACACTACTAATATCAAAAGAGAGTAAATCTACTAATAAAAGGAGTCGATAACCTTATTTAACTTAAATTAAATAGACATTTGTCCATCATCTTAAGGCTTTTGAATTTGTTAATTATTGTTAAATTTCAGCCATTATTTTTTTAATGAAAAATAACAATGAATATTACTAAGGTTTGTTTGGATCACAATGTGAGGCATTGACTTATGATAGTATAAACATAATCAATTCAATTCATGTAATCTAAATAAAAAAAAGTTATGGTGTGACAGATTTTGAGAAATATCAATTGCATTGTACGGAGGATTAAACAATACAAGCACAATAATTAAAAATCTTACCGATTGTGATGTGTAAATCATATCTACTTAATTATAACTTCGCCCCAACATGATTCTTCATGAATCTTAACAACACCTCAAAATTGTGATAATAATGACTACCTTGTAAAATGTATATAATCTTGATTAAGTATAATTTAAATGTCCTACGGTACAACAAAAGGTGACCTTTATGGAGTTCTTGTGTTCTTTGGAAATTAATAAAAAAAAATTTAAATTTATTATTAAAATGTTAAAAATCTGAAAATGAAAAA
>JAMKPZ010007406.1:0-10207 GCA_024699675.1 Amphibolis antarctica
TTGATGTTTGCATTGAGGTGTCAAATATAGGATACAAACCAGGTATGCACTTCACAAGAAAAGGATATGAAAAAGGTG
Organism: Amphibolis antarctica; assembly: GCA_024699675.1. Lineage (NCBI taxonomy): Eukaryota > Viridiplantae > Streptophyta > Magnoliopsida > Alismatales > Cymodoceaceae > Amphibolis > Amphibolis antarctica. The sequence goes on from JAMKPZ010007406.1 coordinate 79, forward strand.
AACAATTATTTCAAGAACGTACAGGCCTGAAGCGAATAAGAACACAAATAAAAAATAAATTTGAGAAACTACGAAAGGATTGACAGATTTGGAAGATTCTTGCATCACAGACAGACATTGGGTGGAATTCCCTCACTTGCACTTGGGATGGTGCATCTGATGAATGGTGGGAAAATATGAAGCAAGTATACAAAAGTATTCATTTACCATGCATTTGTAATTTTTGGGTAAGAGATGTGTGATTTTTATATTTTATCAATTAATGTCATTTAAAAATTGTAAAGGATTAAAATTTGTTAATAAACTTCAACAATTATTTGATGGGAACGTGGCCACTGCACATGATGTTGTGAATAAGCATATTTATGCATTTCAACAATGCACACCATGTTACTTGACACTTTTCAACTTGTATGCGTTTTAACAATATACGTCTCCTTGGATTGTTTGTCGGCGAGAATACTCAAGTTTTCTCTCATAGTATTTGTTGTGGGTGGAAGAAGGAAGAAGACACAATGATGTATGTAGTTTAGTAAATTACTTATTTCACGAGGGTACTGATACTTTTTTGATCTTTGTGTTGTCAACAGGCTTTCTCATGAAACAGATCACTTCATAGTTACAAGCTTTACTTCACTTGTGTCGTCACACTTCACCTCTTCTCTAGCTTTGCACTGTCACTTGGCTTCTGGTATTCTTCTCTCTTTCTTTCCTTGCAGATACACGACACATTACAACCATTTATATAGGGTACATGAGAGAAATTCTAACTACAATGTACGAGGAGATCCTCAAACTTATCGCTTATCGACAGTCGCATGGACAGACTTGGCTGTCGTGACTTGCAGTCGCATGTGACCTGTCTTTAGCCGCACTTGTCCTTCAGTTGGCTACCATTGTATTGACCTGACTATCGGTCCTCCTAGGTTGGTTGCTACTTGACTAATCGGGTCAAGCTACTGTTCCACTGATCTTCGACTCCTGCCCTCTCGTAGTTGTATGCTAGTTTGTAGACTTATCTCTGTATACTTATGGTCATAAACTTAATCCGTAGATTTAAGGCTATAAGGTTAAGGTCCTACGCTCACTCGCTTGGCCCTCTACACAACCGGATTTCCAATACACGGTTGCTACCTTGTGAACTTGACTTCTTCTTGCTCTCTAGCAGAAGCCTGCTCTTCACCCTGTAGCTTGAACACTTCGGCACTCGGTTGTTGTTACATGGTTACCGCCTTGTGGACCTGGCTACCGCTTACTCTCAGGCAGAAGATCGTCTCCATACCTTGCAGCTGCAACACATGATGCTTTCATATCTACAAATAGAAGTAACTCTTCAAGACATGTAGATAGTGTGCCTACTGAAAATGAAGATGAAGAGATCCGTCCTCATGCATGACATGTTAGAAGTCGATTGTCAAGGGAAGGAATATCAGCTTCATCAAGACATTCACGTGGTACGTTACGAGGTAGTGATCATGTTGATGTTGATATGCTTAGTATAAGTACACAACAATTATTCCATCAATTAAATTTATGTATCATGTCAACATCAATTCAAAATTTTATTGATGTTATGACTCAAGATGGAATAAATTCAAACAATAGGTTATGGGTCATCAGCATATGTAAATTAGAGAAGCAATTAGCCAAGGAGGTATTCCTCTTATTTACATCACCAACACAACGACAAATATAGTTGGAGTTACAAGTGGAGTCATTTACTTGTATAGGACAATTGTAAAAGTACGAGATAGTTGTACTTATATTTTCCTCCACGTTATATGTATGTGTATTTATATATGTTTAAAAAAACTTATCAATGATGGACTTTTGAAGTTTGTAGTTGACAATATTTTTTTAAAATGTCGTATGCAGTTTTTATTTATATTTTTAGGTACAGTTTTGAATTATAAATTATAAATTTTATTTTACAATATTCAGGAATTTGTATAATTTGAATTTTACAACATTTATTTGGTAATAAATGTCGTATAAATATAAATAATTTCAAAAAATTATAATTATTATGAAATTATAATTATATAATTTAATTTCTAATATATTTTAAAAAAAAACTAAATTCAACAAAATTTTATTACATACAAACAAATAGAATTAACTCCAGAAAAAATCCAACTTCAATAAAAATCTACTATAGTAACTTTAACTTCAATTTCAGCCAAAAAAATTACAAACAAATGTTACTTAGGAGAATGTCAAGATCTTCTACGTAACTATAATTTCAACAAAAGTTAGACAAAGGAGTGTATTGTGACAAAATTTTCATTTTATCGTAAAGATTTTTCTAACTCAATAAATAAAAATTAGTAAAAAAAAAGTATTTCTCAAAATACACAAACACCTTAAAATCTAAATTTCTTTTTTCAATTTTTCTTTTCTAAAATTTCACAAACCTCCCTGATCCATTCCTTCACGTTGATTATAACATGGTGGGAAATGGAATCTGGTTACATTTTCGTAAAGGACATTCGATGAAAATTAAATTTTCGTGATTTTATTTTGTATGAATATTTTATCAATGAGAATTCATTATTTATCAATTTCATCTGCAGAAACCTCCTATTATTTCGTGAAAATAACGGATGATCGTGTTTCTTTATGTCATCATTCCTCACAACACACGTTCAAGTCATCAATATTGTGGCTACCATTTTATTGACACATTTAAATGACGTTTTTTTTAATTTTATATAGAATTTTGAAATAAATTCCAACAACATTTTTTTTGACATTTTGAAATAATTTTTTATGTTTTTATAGCATATTTCAAACGAAATACACGATGAAATAAAGATATTTAATATTTTATTCAGAAATTTGAAATTATTTTCAACAATATTTTTCGACGACTTTTTAATTTTATTTTATGATCTAATTGAATTCATAATTAACGAAATCGGTATGAGGTATCTAAGTTTAAAACGTTGTAGTCATTTATTTAATAATTTCAGTCCAGTATCGATTCCTCTCGAGTCTCGAAGGCGGACTTGCGTAGTGTCCGAGTTGCTCCACACTGTTCTAGGGTTTACCTTCCCCTCGATTCCTCAAGGTACCGTGTCTGTTTTATCTTCCTCTTCTCGTTTCAGTCATCTTCCGTTGCTAGGGCGTCGTCGTTATGGTGTACCGCTTCTACCGAATGCAATATTTCTCTTGCTGCTTTTGGATAGAAAATTGATGCAACTTTGAGTTCAGTAAGTCTTTTTTTCGACGAGGATGCGTCGCTTTAGTTTTCTAGTCCAATCTCCGGTCCTAGTTTTTCCTACCTGCAAGTTTTAGTGATGTTGGTTGCCAACCTATTGGCCATAAAAATGTGAATAGTAAGCAAAACAGACATGTTTTTTTTTTTTTTTTTAGCAAAACAGACATGTTAATATGATGCCCACGCGGTGTGCACGCAAAGCCTTTCCATGAATTGATGAAAGCTGATTTTCTGCACAATTAGGTTACATTGAAATGTGTTAATATGTTATTGGGTAGAATACATGAATATATCTACCTGGCACATGTCCTTTTCTTCTGTCCTTTCGGATTTGTCTTGTCTTTTGTTCGTTTTTTTCCTTATTTTAGTCTTTGGGGTAAACCAAGTGTTTGAGATGTCCGTGTAGTGTGTCTCCTTTGTCTCGTTCAAATCTTTGGGGATATTTGATAACTGTAATTTTAATTTAGTGTATGGAAATAACCGGTTTGTTAAAAAAAAAATGCATAAAATTTTCTCTGGCATTTTTAGTTCAAGGTGAAGCATTTTATAAGCTTAACATATGAAAATAAGTTGGCCCACGGAAATCATGATTGGCAATGCCTTTTGAAAATGCTAGATTATTGTCATACACTGGATGAATAATGAATTAATTGTTACCAAATGGCTCCTTAGTGTCAACCAGTCAACTAATTATCATTTCACAAAACCATGTTGAACTTAGTTATATGAGAACACAAATATGAATTAGTCTTCAGATATAGATATATTGAAATGTATTTTCTTTGGAAAATTCAAATCTTTTTTTAAGTGTCAGACTTACTTTGATTATGTTAGACAGTCTTTGCTCCACTATCCAATTTCAAAAATAAAATTTTAATCTAACTCCGAATTTGGTAAATATTTTTAACAGATGTCATTGTTTATTGGCAACCTATCATCTCATATTCGGCGAGAGGAACTTGAGCATGAATTTGGACGTTTTGGAAAGAGTTATATTAGACTGAAAGATGGTTATGGATTTGTTGTCTATGAAGCTCCTGAATATGCAGAGAGAGCTCTTAGAGCATTGCGAGGTAAAAATATTTGTGGAGAGGAGATATCTCTTACTTGGTCAAATAGGCAACCAAGGCAATTTCAGAAATTTTCAAGAACCAACAAATTTTCTAAGCCACATATTGGTCGGAACATTAGGAGAAGAAATTATATTTTAAGGAACAGAGATGCTTATGGTAGAAGAGACTTTGTGAGGCATGCGGCTAATGCTTGCAGAACACCTCCTTTGTTAAATGCAAGTAATCAAGAAGTAGATGATGTCAACGAGAAAACTGGAGATATTGGGAGTGAAAAAGACAAAAGATCAGACAATGGACTGCTGGCTGTCAGGTCTCATGGTGGTGTACCTCCTGTAGATGATCGGTGGGATGCACCAATACATAACATGTTGGGAGGGGATGGACTGGAGAATGATACTATGTTTGAGCGTTACGAGCCCAATTATGATTTTGATAGCATAGATGTTGAAGAAAAACAGAAAGTGTCAGGCTTCTCTTCTTCTCCAATGAATGTAAAATCAGTGGACAAAGGAGTAAGAGACCATTCCAATGTTCATATTAGTCATCCAGAAAATTCTAAGTCAAAGCTAGTCTGCGGTAACTGTGGAGACTTGGGACACAATATAAGGAATTTCCCTAGAGGAACTGACACCAGGTTGGAGAAGTTTAACAAATTTCGTAGTGGGAAGGATGATGACATATTTTTCATAGGTAGAGAAGAACATCCATTGAGAATGTGGGAAAAATCTTGGAGAAGAACAAACACCACTAGAGAACTGTTGAGGGGACACCAAGCTGGTGGTAGTAGACATTCTCAATCCAGGAAAAGGAAAAGGCTCATGGGAAGAGAATGTTTTGTAGTAAACAATAATAGTTACCGAACAAAGCATATGATGGAGGCTCAAGGTGGAAAAAGAAGCAAAAATTGTGATGGATTGCCGAGCAAACAACCTATGGAAAGAACAGGGAGGTCAAGTTCATCATATTCTCATGAAAACATCTCAAGGCCATCTTTATCTGGTTGTACTTATCATTCATGCTCGAGATCTTCCATATCACTCTCCTTCTCTTCCAGGTCAAGCTTTTCAGCATCACCTGAGTGCAGATCTGTAATTCATCAATCAAAATCAAGATCAACATTGAGCATCTCGAAGTCTTTGTCTGGACCTTCTGATATGAAAGCAGCTCTTTCATTGAACGATGAGGCTAATGCTTCTAATTTTTTTATCCCTTCCAGTAACCAAGATCATGCTTCTGGTCCAAGATATGGAAGTACTTTGTCTGCAGAATTAGTGGTTTCTGGGGCAAATGGTGAAATGGATGTTGGAGTGGTGGACACTTCTCAGACCGCTGGATGTCTAGTTCAAAAAGAAGATTTACAAGATGATGATTGCAAGGCTTCACAGTTATCCACAGACAATATGTTGACCAGAAAAGATGCATCATTTGTCGGAGTAGATAAGGTCTCCTCCATTTCAAAACTGCAGGAAAGCATTGGAGAAAAGGCTGACAATGAGGGTTCTATTCCCCCAATACCCCCCATGCATGCTGTTATGGGAAGTGACACACAGCACTGCAAATCCACAAAGTTATCACTGCAGGAAATTCATGAGGCTTTGAAACATTATGGACTGAAAGCAGAAGACGTATGTGAGCAAGAACTCTCTGTAGATTCATTCTTTGGTGCTGCTCGCTTGTGGCCATGGCAGATTATTTATTGTCGGCGATTAAAGAAAGGTCCAATTTCCACAGAAAATTATGCTAGACGAGTTGCACAGAACAAAGAGTTTGGTATCATGGATAAGTGTGTCAGAAGCAGTAGTGGCTGGGGAGAAATTTAACAGAGTTAAAGTAGAAATTTTCTCAGCTAATGATATGTTGTTCATTTGTATCCTTCTCAACAGATTACTAGGTAATTATTCCATAATCTATCCATGCTTAACTTTTTGTCTTTTGAAGGAAATGTATGAGAACTATGATCTGTTTTTTGGAGTGTTGTAGTTTGACTTGTTTCAGCTGGTGGTCTTTATTTTCTGTATAAAATCTGACAATGATTGTTAAAACTTGCCTTGTTGAGAGATAGTTCTTCTTTGTTGCATATATGTTGAATGATCTTGTTTTCTCTGCCTCATTCTGTTTCATCCATATCCTGCTAGTTTTATTATCAGAATTCTATTCTTATCAAAATGATGTGATGATCATGTGTTTAGGGGCTATTCTCTGATAATTGTCGTTGATTTTATGCTTAGGCTCATTATTTGACTGAAACTTTTTTCATGTCCGATAAAACATAGTTGAAAATATGATGCTTATATTTATTGGTTTGCTTGTTTTGGCCTAGTCATTCAATCATAAAGCATCCGTAAAATGGGATCATGTTCACTTTCTTTTGTTTGATTTGTGGCTATTTTAAGTTGAACATTAGGCAAATGATACCATGATACTCCTATCATTTGGAATGGATAGTAAAGTCAGGGGTGCCACAATTTTTTGACAGTGTTACTGTAGCAGGTATTGTGTATTCCTCTATAGATTGTAAATGTTGTGTACACCCTACGAGGCTACGAAGAAGCACATGCTTTATGATTAAGATGATGCTTTTTTTCTTTTTATTACTTATGGTCTAAATCTATATGCCTGATCTTACTTTTTATTGAATGTTTTTTTTTTGTCAAAATTTCTGTCGAACCATTGACATCATCTTTTGCCGATGTTATATATCCTTTTATGAGTTTATCTGCAATATTCGCTATCTTATTTGCCGGTTACTGTTTCCTGGTGTCAATGGCAAAAAGAGAAGCAAAGAACAGGAAAATCATACTATTTCTTTTTCACTTTAGTTATTTATTAATGAGACATTGTGACCATGATCAGGTGATGAAGAAGTGTTGCAAGCTCTGGTGTGGTTGTTTCATATTTTCCACTTGGACCTTTTCCAATGAGACATACGTTGTGGACGGGAGACACTCTGACCATGATCAGGTATTGTCCATTAGCTCTGATATGGTTTGTTATTTATCACTAGAGATCTTTTTCAAAAGAATGATAGTCAAAGTGATAGATGAACATCTTCACATGGATCTACCATTAACAAGCTCCTTACACGAGTTGATCTACCATACATCATTCCTATTTTTATTTCAGCGTGACACGGATCCTCTACTTTACCGTGAATGATAACGTCACAAAGTCAAGTTTTTCGTTTACGGGAGCTTGCTAGTGTGATGTTGAATGGTGATGTGTTTTCTTGTTTCTTTTTCAAAGTAGAAGCAAAGATAAATTAATTAAAAACTCTTGCTATAAAGCCACAAACAAAAAAAAGGTACGGGAAACAAAAAAAGAAGAAGTAAGGGAAACAAATTTTAAGGTCAACTCACGCCGAAAATACAAAAGAGATTCAAAAGTGATTTGGAATATCAATAGGAAAGAGATAAAGGAAGATCAAGCACGGTAACCAACAGATATAACACAGCCGTCGTTTGTTTCAATTTTACTTTTGCGTAAATTTTTACTCTATTATTATCACATAAATTTTTATATATAATTTTTTATTATATAATTTATCATGTAATTTTAATATTATTTATTTCACTTTTTTTAGTTTTAATTCTTCACAATTGTTAAAATTAACTTTAAATGAAGTTGGAAACCTCAAACACACTTATAAGAGATAAAAACAAAGTTAATTGCTTCACTTGCTTCAATGTGGATTAGAGTCAGGACTTAACGTAGAATTCGATCCATTTGAAAGGCTTTTCATGTGTCATCTCAAGTAGATTTGTCGACTGCAGTACTTTAACCAAAAGTGGGTTGGAGACAATATTTCAAAATATGAAGTTGATATTTCAAGAGACACCTCTTAAAATTAAGATATTACAATTTTTCCAAAACAACAAAAGAAAAGCAAGACCTACAAAGTTCCAACCATTCTGGGATAAATTGAAACACGTTATTAGAAAGATTAAAGATGGTAATGAGGACGTTATCAAGAAGGAAATTTGGCTTTGATAATATTACACTAGAGAGATTTACAATTATTGCTTAATATTCTCCAGACAAGTTTACCTTTGAGGGTGTAATTAAAAGCTTATTTAATGCTAATGATACCCAACTCAGCAAATTTTTTGGGTCTGCAAACTCTTTCAATCAAGCAAGCAATATTCAGTAAAATCCTTTCTTGATCTGCTCAATCAACTTTTCAACTTTGACAAGAAGGTGAAGTATTGAGAGATATAAGATCGAAATAACAGAAAGAATGACATTGAGAAGGCTAACCTACCGCCCATCATCCATGTTAGTCCTAGTGATACAAGATTTACCAAAATTTATCTTCAATCCAAAAAAAAGTTTGGAGGTGACAAATAATTTTTTTATAGTAGCAATATTACTTACATCTTGCTTAGTAGCAAGAAAAATTGTATCATAAATGTATTGGATATTAATAATTTGAGGATCATTACGCAAACCAAGGGAAGGTAGGCCATCCAAAAAGGATAATCAAGAACAAAATAACTCTTAGGGATATCATTGATAACAATCGGAAATATAGAGAAAATAAGACACATCTTCATCTAAGGATGCATTTGGGGAGAGCTTTAATCAGTTTTAGAAGTTGATAAAGTTGAAACTGAAGTAGTTTTGTAAATAAAGTTAAAATTATATAATAATTAATGTGATAGAAATTTATATAATAATAATAATGTTAAGAATGATTTTTAGAGTCAACTAGAATTAATCTCAAACGAGGTCTAAGAAAGTCATTTGTTACCGAAATTAGCCTTTTAAGGGGGTTTGTGTCCTTCAAAAATCAATGAAAAGGAAAATTTAGAAATTTTTTCATTGTTGAAATATTAAAAATTTAAAATAATTTTAATTTTTTAAAAATTAAATATAAATTTTCATAACATGCACAAATAGTTCCATAAAATTTTTCATTTTTAGATTTTTAACATTTCAACAATGAAAACATTTTTAGATTTTCCTTTTCATTGATTTTCAAAGAGCACAAACACCCTATTAATTAAATTTATTAAAAACATTTTTGTAAGTTAGACTTCAAAATGATACTTAGTGGGTGTTTGTGCCGTCTGGAATTGGGTGGAAAGGAAATGAAATGAATTCATTTCTCACAATAGTGTTGTTTGTGCAGCCTAGAAATGAAATCCGTCGAATCTCGTCACACTGTTAACTTAAAAATTGAATCTCACGTATTTTACTTAAAAATCTCACGTGTCTTGCTAAAATGCTGAATCATTACATCATCTTATGCTTAGCATTCCAGACTTTTAGTGTAAAATGTTGACATTGTTTATACACCACGTGTACTTTAGAACGCATACGTCTAACTTAAAAAGTCATATGTTACTGTTAAAATGCTGGTCTTTTAATACAATTATCCTATTTTTTAATACAAAATGTAAATTCTCTCATCACGTGTGAATTTAAAATTTCACATGACATTCTATTGTAATATTTCATGAACTATATTCATATCTAACACTTATTTAACTAACTAAACCCTTTTGAATATCAAGTCGAAGTATTTTAAATATTAAACATACTTAATCCACTAACTTAAAACACTTAATATGAATCGAACATTCGAGTGTTAAATAATTTAACATTAACTTAAATAATATTTTTAGTTATGTTCAAGTAATAACTAAATAGATAATTAGCAAATATAATTACGACTTTTTAATTACCATCAAATCAATGCCTATTAATAATTAATAATAGTATAGTACCGATTTTAGCCACACCTGGAATCCAATTTTATTTGAGGAAAAAATTTATATATAGTCGTTTATTGATGAACCTCCGGATTTATCAAGTATCGATAAGGCCTACTATACTA
>JAMKPZ010007407.1:0-14231 GCA_024699675.1 Amphibolis antarctica
GTTGAAATTATTGGTCCTATAAGTGGTGTCAAAAACAACCACATCTCCAAACTTCATATATGCTTCACGAGCCCTTCCATCAGCCCAAAAGACACTTCTGATTGTATGATCTTCATTTAATTCAAAATAGAAGAAATAATTTGGATCCTTATGACTTTGTTGTTGAAAATATTGTACTATCGTCATACATTCCTTGCCCATATTATTCTTTCGCCTAGTCCTGTTAAAGTGAATAACTTGATCAGGACCAATATTTTGCTGTGACATATTTGAAAAAGCATTTGCCACTTTGGAAGGTTGAATGTCACATTCTAAGAGGGTATTCAGCAACCCTTTTGATACAGATGATATCTTTTTATGAGATCTTAACATCTTTGATTTTACAGGTGATGCAAGAACATGATTATGCTTTTTGACAAATTTCTCAACGACCCACACATTTAATTCATTGCGCACCACATAAAACCTTGCAGCACAACCCTCCTGGATGTCTCGTTGTGTGCCCACATCACTTCCCGAGCAACGTTTGTCATTCATGTCCTTATGTCCCTCTTTATAACAAACAAAATTACGTGCTATTAATTCTCCATTAGCTTTTGATTTTCTGAACCAACTTTTTCTAATAGCAAAACTTTTCTTCATTGCATATGCATTATAAAAATTATATGCTTAATGCTTCGAAGAAAATGTCATGGCATGGTGTGGACTTGCACTTCCTTCTCCTTCTCCATCAGGATGGCTAGCCGACCCTTCCATTCTAATATTAAACTCTAAGTCATCAAGCCCTTGCATTTCAGAATAGTCATGTTTGAGCCATTATACTTGCTGTTTATCATATAATAGCTTTTGACAATTCGAGAATGGTTGATTCTTTAATTAAAAGTGCGACAATAAAGGAGTGGGACTTTGAAATTATCAACCAACATTTAATTAAAGTTATCAACCACTAATTATCAACCAGTCTGTAAAGGTGTACATATTACGACCTTTTAATTACCAACAGACTAAGATAAATAACTTTAAATTTCAAAGTACGTTGATAAGTTTACAGGGTAGTTGATAACTTTACAGAGTAGTTGATGGGTAACATTTCAGATTAAACATATTTTACTTTGGTCTAACTAACTTTTTTCCCAAAAAATGTTTGCAACATTTTTCCCCCAATAAATGTTCATTCATGTTAAACGAAAGTATAATCAATGTACTTAATAAATCAACTTTTAAAAACATGAAAGCACACCTATAACCCGTCGGTAGATCCCATGCTAACTGACGTCCTTCCATATTCCATTCGATAACTTCAAAAAAATCGAGGGGAAGAAAAGGGGACTTCCAGCAGATGATCAGGTGAGGATGATTGGAGAAAATGAATCGCAAATCTCAAATCTCAGGTGACTTTTTATTTTTTTTGTGTTAAAATAAATAGACTGCTTTTGTGCGGGTGTCATCGGTGAGAGTTTTTTTTTCGCGAGGAAGATTTTTTTTCGGACACTCTCTCTCTTCATCAAACAGCCATTAATCTTTCATCCAATAGGTACCTATAGAAGTAACTTCTGTAGACATCTACAGAACCATTAAACTCATATATATATATATATATATATACAAACTTAACTAGTCCACACTTAAGATATGCACTCTTCATTTCTTTAATTGATTTTTTTTTCTTGACTGGAGCATCTACACTACAATTAATTAATTACCCACACTTGTATTAATTACACCGGCAATATTTATTTTTTTGGTAGGTGATCTATTAAAGTAATAACCTAGTGAACAAGAGGTCTCTTATTAAATTTATGATTTACGGTAATAATTTTTACAATAATAATTTAAAATTAATAATAATTTAAAAAAAAATATTCTTCTTGGTGGATGAGGTGTAAGTTGATGGGACGTATCTGTACGGTTGACGTAGATCATTCAACGACCGTCCCCATGCAGACGAGGGCAGCAGAGAGGAAGAGCCGGCAGCGCCAGCTCTGGCGCTCTTTTGACCTCTCCCTTCCCAAAAAAAACAATCGCCGGATCGATCGATCGATGCTGGACGTCCCAACGGAGAGTCGATCTTATGATTCACTACTGTTCGCTGCTCTGGTCTCCGCCTGCAGGTGATCGATGGACGGATAGATTACTGACAGAGAATCCGATTCCTCTCGAAAATCCAACCATTCAAAACTATTACCCATGCAATCTTGTGAGATGGGGGAGAGAGAGAGAGAGAGAGAGAGAGAGAGAGATACCTGCGCCCCATGCATGTACCAACTCTGATTCGTAGTTTTCATCAACAACGTACATTTAGGTTAATTAATCGATTCAGAGGGAGTTGAAAGGTCCAGGAGTTGTGGAATTAATGGTGGCCGGAGCATATATAAAAATCAGCCATGCATGCATGTCAGACGACGTACACCACCACTGCAACTGATCGATGGAGCATTTACGTCAGTCCAGATCGATCGAGCCGCCTGCAAGCTAGCTTGCAGCTACTACTACCACCGGCCGCAACTGCCCTTGCCTCTCCGCTAGCTGCGCGTTTGGAACTGCGAGTAGTCCACATGCACCTGCATGCGTTTATGTGGACTACTCGCAGTACCACATGCACCTGCATGCGTTTATGTGGACTACTCGCAGTACCACATGCACCTGCATGCGTTTGCCGGCTGCGCCGGACGATTACACATTTCCATGGAGGAGGGTGAGGGTTCTCATCGCACCCAACAAATCTGAGAAACAAATTAATGCGTTGCATGCATCTGCGGAGATTAGTGAAGAATGAGTGAATGGCCTGCAAGTATTACATAAGTCGTATTTCATCACATTATTTTTAATATAAGATTATATAATCCAACATGTGTTTGTCGGTCCTCCGTGAAATTACATAACCTACAAAAGTCTTACTTATAATAAAAGTACCGTCTTTGATACCATATAGAGATTCACTGACTAAAACTAATTAACCTGTAGAAAAAGACTCGTATACAAATATATGTTATATGAATATTAGTTTATTATCACATTATTTTCAATATGGAACCATATAATCCAACTGTATACCATATAACATACAACTGCCTCCATATCAGACTCCATCCACTAATCTAACATAATTAATTCATATCATATCAATCTTAGGTTTACAATTAACCTCCCATGTGGATGAGCCTTTCAAGGCCTCTTCTTCTTTGTCATGCGGGGTTTATGTGGGTCATCATTGGTCACTGTCGTCTATTTGAGAGAGAGTTTTTCTTTTTCTTCTTAAATTTTTTTCGGTACCAAAACAAACGGAGCAGCAGTCTGGTCAACGTTGATTTCAACATGGAAAAAAAAAGAAAATTGACAATAAAAATATTAAAATCATAAAATGTGACATACTCCGTTACTTAAAATATTAAAATAATGCTAGCTGTACTGTTTGCGATAAAACATGGAATTATAGAGGGTAAAAATGGAATCACATTTGTCCTTCTAGCCTTTATTTAAAAGTGTTGTTAGTGTTCGATCTTGACTGAACTTTTTTTCAATAAAAACACTTTTGATTTTTCAACGTACATATATATATATATATATACACACACATAGAAAAGTTCACAAATAATATTATGAGATGAAAAATTATACGTGATAGTTTGTACAATGATGATGATGTATGAACGTTTGTATAAAATTAAAGTTAAAAGTTAAAGTTGATCAAACAAATAATGGCTAAAATTTCACTAGATAAATCATGTCATACATCAATGTATTTCAAACTAATAACAACTGAACAACATTTAATCCTTCCAATCCCCCACCCCATAACATTTATTTTTTTTTAAATATATCATATGTTGGTGAATATCCTCATAAACATTTCTCGCATAAGTTAAACTTCAAGCGTAAAATTCACTTTAAAATCTTAAACCTTAAATTCTTAAATCCACACATAAATTTATAAAAAAGAAAATTAATGTGAGTGCCTTGCAAGCTAGAGATGACCGGCATCTTTTCCATGATAAATGAATCGCACGTTAATTAATGTGTGCCACATCATCAATATCACGAATTTAATCATTAGATTCAGGCTTCATTTATTTTTAATTTCAATTACAGTGAAATTAATTTTATATAAATTTTTACATATTATTGTCATTGGATAAATATAAATCTATAAATTTTTATTACATAACTTACCGTATAATTCACGTAACTTCGTTTATTTTACTATTCTTGGTTTTAACTTAAAATCAGAAAACAACCCAGACTTTAGACAAGATTACTTTACCTGCACGCTCTTTAATAAACGACCTGCACGTACTTTGAAAAATTAGGCGGCCTGATTAGGTACTCTTTGCTGCTCACATGGGAGTCTAGTAAGCGATGAGCACGCCCTTAATTGGAAAGTGGCCAGGTTAACCAATTGTTATATACATATTCATATCATACAAGCAAAAGCGGATTGCAATGATGCACCAATCATGACATGGAAAGGCATCTTCTGATGTGATAAGATGGGAAATCACGTCCGGTGCGGTGCCATCAAACCAGATCGACGTATTATTATTTATTTCAAGATAGAAAGGAATTAATATTATAAGATCTTCGGCCGTGTAAATCAAAGTTGAAGAAAGAGAAATGTCAAAAGATTTTTTTGACAGACCAAAAAAAAGTGACAGGAACAAATTGACAGACCAAAAAAAAGTTTGTATTTTTGAAAAAGTTCAGAAAGGATGAGAAAACATAAGTTAAATTTTTTATTAATTTTCGTACTTATAAAAATAGAAATTCTTTTAAAAACAGACAATTAAGTTGTGAGAAGCTACAATCTAACGTCACTACACTTTCCTTCTTCCAGATTTTGATTGAAGCCAACATTACTAATTTAAGTCGCCAGTATTATTGGAAGGTCTGCCAAATAGATTAAAAAAAACTTAACCTGTTGGAATCACAAGAAATGTTAAAAATATTCACCAGAAGTTTTTAAGAGTTGGCAAGTTACAAAAACATAAATGACGTGGAAGATGAACCCATCGGAAGGAAACAATGAAACAAATCGATCAAAACAACACGCAACCTGAGAAGAAAGAATCCCAAAAGTAACAATAAGTTAATTCTCGCGGTAACAAACCAGACGTACGCATCATCAAAGAGACAACCAGAAAGGACGATTGAGAGAACATTAGCATCGATAATCGCAATGAACTTTTTAAAAAATGACGAGGATAATAATAAAAGGAGCAGGGAGACACATATGTCCCCTTTTTGGTATTTCCAAGGACCCCCCCGCTCCTCCTTTTTCGGTCACGAGCTACCGATGAACAGGAATCAGCGTGACCAGACCTGTCTAAATTCGGTCATGTCCTCCTTTTTACGAAAAAAAAAGAAGAAGATTATTTTTATTATTTTATATTTAAATATTATAGTAAAAAAATTATTATAATTATTATTTACACATCATAACAATACTATACATCACTAACTTTATATAATAAAAATCTCATCAAATTTTATTACCAAACACAACCATAGTCCGAAGAACTACAACTTAAAACCCATGATCAATTCTTGACTATGTCTATATGCCATCGTCCGCCACAAATGTACTTTCCGACTCCCACCAGTCTTGTTCTTCAATGGTTATAGTCCTGTTTTTTATAAAATTATAACGAATTTTGCTACTAAGTTGTTGAAATTGATGAAATATTTAACAAATAACAATACATCACACGATATCAACGATGAATGCCAATGGTTAGCGTCTAACAATCTGTATACTATCATATCAAGTATCAAACAAAGTAACTTCAATTCTAATTAACAACTACAACAACAGTACAAAAATTAAAACTAAAACTACAAATTATCCTATGATTCTTCCTTGTGTAGGGTCAGATTGTAACAAGCTTTTTTTAAAAAAAAAGCTGATGTAAAAATGGCAATCTCGCATATAATATTCAAATGGAAAAATGGAGAAACAAACTAGAGGCACTCAATTTTAAGAAAATGGAAAAACAGAGTGGAGGGAAAATATAAAACAAAAGGTTTTTTCTCCACAAATTAGTTTCATCATACAGAGCGATTCTATTGTACTTTAAAATAAACGAAGAAAAATGCAAAACAACGGACCGAAGAAGAAAACTGATAACTTACGAAAGGCTGGAGTTTTTACATCTCCAACGGAAGGATTCAGTTGAGTCTTGATGATGGAGGGGCTCTCATAAAACAAGCAACATTCTTGAATTACATTTTCCAGCATTTAAGCTAAAACAGCAGGCTTGATATAACTTCGGATGAACAAACAATATTTACAATGGATAAGAGGAAAAATAATTTGTGCAAATTTGCTAAGCAATGCAAACAAATTATTTGTCCAGAGCAGAAGATTTGCATATCGGACAGACATTCTTTACTTGCAGCCACTGCTTGACGCAGCTTACATGGTAGCCATGAGAACATCTAAGAATCCCCAGTTCCTCCCCATCTTTGTAGGTTTCCTGGTGATCAGTTTCAAAAGCTAAGCATTAGGAAAAAGACTTCACTTCAGAAAACCCAGATAAAAAGATATAGACTCAAATTGAATACCAGACATATGACGCAGTTCCCATCTTTCCGTTCTTGCAATTGATCCCAAGGACAACAAATAATCTTCGTCATACACTTCAAAATCATATCGTCTGTGAGACCAGTGTTCACATTTCCAATCCTTTCTTCTAAAGCAAGTAATTCCTGAACGAGCATCATAACATATCACACTCTTAAATAAAGATTAATGATTAAAGATTACAGAGGAAATATTTCGGCAAAAGTCACCTCATAACTCATGTTGTCTATGTCAAGTCTCATGTCTCGGTGTTGATCAAATAAGCTTCTGGCATCATGAAAGTTGGAATGCTCCATGGAAAATACCTGTAAAATTAAGTAAATTGCAATCATTGTTATTCAACTGATGCATAACTCAGGTCCACAAAAACAAAGCAAACAGTCAGTAGTGTTGGTTCAACGGGGCACCTCAGGCATCCATCTTCCATGAGCACTCCCTACGGCTGGAGATGGCTGGAGTCTACCATAAGAACTTCTCATCCTTTCATGCCGCTCCATGCCGTGCACACCATTAAAGCAAAGTGGCAACGAGTGCTTAAAAGAGTCTTCAGCACCTAACCGCCTGTTGTCACAAAAAGAGGTTGATGCAATTCTTGTTGGTGGATGACTTGTCCTGACCGTGCTAGGCTGATGAGTACTTTGACCATGGTTATTGTTGACCCGAAGCCATCTATCGCTTGGGGCAATCGAAGGAACATTGGGATTTTCACCTATCATACGACTGTGGTAGCACCTTCCATCTGTCTTTGCAAAACTACCACCACCACTGCATCCAGGTTGGTCCATCACATTGCTTGTGAAACTGGCATCTGCAACAAAAATGAAATGGTTATCAGAACAGCCCTTAAAATTCAAAAAGGGTACAAGTTATTACAACCAACAGACCTGAAGAAAGAGTCCCATTGTCAGCCGGCAAAGAAACAGCATTATGATTCCACTGCCCTGGTATACTTGGAGAAGGATCTCCTCTTTTTAAATGAAAATGATTGGAAGAATTGCAAGATGAAAGGGTGCCACCTTGATTATGGTCAAACTGAATGGTATTTGGATATCGAGGTCTCACACTTCTATGAGATCCTTCTTCAATAACTAAGAGTCGTTTTCCCTTGTAGTTGGAATTCATAGCATCAGGATCCCACGGTCGAACTTGAGAATGTGTCACAGGCATCTGTTGAAAATGTTCAGAAGAGCTAGGAACATCAGCAGGAGGTCTCCCTGAATAATGTCCATTCATATTTGCAGTATTGTAATCTATGCCCAGGGCTGATTTTCTAGCTCTAGATTGACACCTTCCACTTTCTTCCAGTGGATCTAAGGAACCATAATCGTCCCAATAATTTGTTTTGTGATTGTAAGATGGGAAGCCATGCCAGGAATTATTTGAATGTAAATGGATAGGGTATTCAGCAGCTGGTCGAAGACAAGAGTTGTGTGGATATTCTGCAATATTTATGTGAGATCGAATATTTGATCTGTGACAGGGTGGATGCTCATTTGACCCAATTGTTGAATTGAAATACGGCATACTATTCAAGCCATTAACAGCAATGTTTTGTAAAGGAAATCCAAATGAACTACTTCCTGCAAATTTGAAAAGAAAAATAGTCATCACTGATAGAAAAGAATATAATAAAAATCAATAATTTAATCCCATTATATGGGATCAACTACACGAATCATTCATACTATTTATATCCCTTACCAAATCATTCATTAAATTATGTAATTTTTTTTTTTCACTATTTCTAAGCAATAACATCTTATCGTCCCCTATCTTTTTTGATTTTACTTAAATTATTTTATCCTCAATCGATACAACTACTATTCTATTTAAGTAAAATCATTTCTTACCTATTATAGTACTATCACTTATCCACCTTAACATTCACATCTCTATTACAATAACTTTTATACGTGTTTAATAATCCATAAAGTACAACTAAGTGAATAAATATTTTGTGAATTTTCTTTAAATTAGAAGTATTCTTTCATCGCATACACTTCAAAGGTGTTACTCTACTTTGACCAACTTACTTCAATATAGATAAGAAATAAACAACTGTAAAAATAAGAAAGAGCAAATAACTAAAAATGATACCTATGTTTAAGGAATGTGGTGGATGTGAATGGTTCCGAACTTCACCATTGTCTACCTCAGGCATTGGGTTTGTATTAGGTAAGTGCCTATGCCCCATGAGAAATAATCTCCTTCAGAATTAAACCATTCAAGTTCTGCCCAGAAGACATAAAACATAAGTAGCATCAAAGCATGTAGGAAAAAGCATTGCTATGCATGGAAACATGCTTGTATAAATTATACAGTTAGTTCTTTGTCTTGAGGTTTCCCTACGATCAAATGTGACAGTAAAATTCAAATATGCAACAAACAAAACCCTAAAGACATTTTGTAAATGGACAGTAAAATCTCATCTAAGTTTCATGATTCAAAATTTTTGAGAGAAAATTGATTAGTAGTAATAAAATGAAAGAAATGCCATTATTTAATGGATCAAGCATTCCTTGTTTCCTCCCTTCAAGGCATCCGCTTGCTTTTTCATTAAAGAGGCAAAGACTTTTAATCTTTTCCCACAACAGGGTTAGAATAAATCTTGAAGATGAATTATCACTAAAAACAAATGCTGGCACCCTGCAGATGAATGAAGCAGACAACAACCATTCACCAGAAAAGAGGAGGATGCACTTGTTTATGGACTATATTTTCTTTGGAGGGCAACTTCATTTTACCCTTTCCACTTTCTTTGAGTACGTCCACCACAAAGAAGACCATTCAGTCTTCCACAACTCTCCTGAGTGCTGGTACTTGGTAGTCTTTAATTTGATAGAAATTTCCATGTAGATATATGACAAATTATAAAAAATATTTTAAGATAAAATCTAAGGACAAAATCATTGGATGACAAAAAATGTAAAACTGTAGATCAAACTAGTTTGAAAATTAACTAGATCGTGGCCATAACATTTAGAGTACAAATAATGAAAACTAATTGTTTGAAATGTGGTTAAGGTCAACAATGAAAGTTAAGAAGAAAACTTGATGACAAAAATCTAAAATATGTGGAATTAAAAGTGTAAAATACAGAAAATACATTGCCTATGCCTTCTTTGTGTTCAACTCATGGCTTTATTTTAATACAATTCAAACCCCTGAATTGAATTGCCCAATGTCCCAAAAGTGAAGATCCTAGACAAATGAATTTGGAGAATACCAGCACGGTAATTTGTTGGCCGGTAACATTTACAAACAAGAGAATCTAAGTAATTTTTGTTTTGTTTATTTAATGTCATTCAAAAGGTAAAACTTCAGCTTGATTCAAGTAAACAATAAACATGCTACACAATATAAGATAACCACAAATCCCAAAAGAGACTGCATAACCTTGGCTAGAGGGCTGGGGCAGCAAAGGAGCATCATACAAAAACACCTAGAAGATCTTCATTAAATCATGACTAGATTAACCAACACCAGTAGGAAACTTATAACAAAAGCCTTTAGTCATTCGCAGGTCCCACTCTTGAGTCATAGAGGCTTCACTTTGATATTCAGATTTCAAAAAAATAGAGCTTCTCATCGTATAGGAAATACCCTAAACCTTGTTTCCCTTTTCGATATTTCTCAGACAGATTAAACGACCAACATAAAAGAAAATTTGGCACCTTGGTCGAAAACCCATTCTATCAAGTTCAACATATGTTTTTCATCAAGTACACACACCTAAATATACAAGGTGTACAGCAATTGGCAATTGATAAATGGAAGAACAATCAATGTGAGATCATCAAATTGTTGATGCATTTGAAGCAGATATCTCTATGTAGTGTACTCTCTCAGAGAAACCATAAGCTCCTGTCAACTCTTTTACACCACTTGTCACCAGAAATCTACCAATTTGGCCTTCCTCTTCAGGAATGATAGAATTCCAGCAGAAAATTGGACAATTGTAGTGAGCCATTTATGTAGCAGAATCACCACTAAAGCATTCTAGCAAATAGCTCCTAAATCTCTAACTATTGCTAGAAATCCCACTACGTGAGAATTTTGAGGAAAGTACATAATCCTCAAAAGTCCCTTCAAAAGTATTGAAGTTAAACTATCATGACCATAGGTGCTTGACATCTTGTTATTTGGCAACCAAACATTTCAGAGCAGCTGACACCATTGAAGGTACAGAATTTACAACCAATGAAATTTGTCATTCACATGGTCTTCACACAAGTCCCTTGGAATGGCTGATTCCTCTGATCCTTGTAATTTGCTTGATGGGGCAGACTAGCCATATGTTGAACTCCAGTGCACAACATCAAATCTATAATGATGTAGTGGCTCAGCTAACATGTATGAGAGAGTATGAATTCAGTAGGATCCAACTCCATCTTCAGCTCAATAAATCACACATTCCCAAAAAGGGGATGTGAAGATGGTTCTTGTTGACTGTCGATTAGAACAGTGTTCTAATGGATCCCTTTTCCATTGACCCTAGGAGGCCAATAAAGTGCCTGCAACAGCATTTGTAACTTGGTTGGTACCTGTAATGAAGAATGCTAGGCGGCCTCCCCACACAGGGGCTGTTTATTATATGTATAAATATATGTATAACAATGTACAATTAGTATTGTGTGTGTAGAGAGAGACAGAGAGAGAGAGAGAGAAAGGAGTCATGCAAAAGAGGTAGATGAACTATTTGTTTACCACTAGAAGTTACAGAGCAAAAAATGTGAATAGAATATAATATGCCACTCCACCTAATCAACTTAAATTGTTCGATTATACTCATAGTCCCTTCGAAGGTACAAATATTAGAGAATGTCAAAAAACTATCATCATTGGAAAAACAGATCACTCCACCTTACAAAAAGCTTTTTCTGTAAATGCATGCCTATTTCTTGTTTTGATTGATGGAAAACAAAAGACTTCACTTTCAAAGGTACATGTGTTCCTACATGGGGGAACCATATTGAATGTAATAAGAGGCTGCAAATTATAGAAAACGGCATTCTTAACAGAAATTTATTGGTTGAGATTATTGAGAATAGGGGAAAAAATCATATAAAAATATGCTACGTAAACAATGTAACCTAGAGCATAGAAATGCGTATGCAATAGGCTAGGCGTCTTTAGGAAAATAGGGTGAATCTTATTTAGAATAAGATCGTCCAAATACAACAGTACAGTGAAAATGGTAATATAGCAACAACAATTGAACCCATAACCTTATTGTGTGGGGTCAACCACGTAAATCATTTTCTTCTATGTATTTCTTCCATGATGATAAAGTAAAAGAAAAAATATCAAATGGGCTGGCATATGCTTGAAAAAAAGGATATCAGAGGTATTCTTTTGCTCATAAAACAAGTTAAACTCAAAAGGTTCTCCACAGACTATTATCGAAGGTCAGTGATGATGATGACAATGTATCAAAGTATACCTCAGCTCATCTTTCATTAGCCACAGAATCAGTCATATCTTTGCAGTCTAGGCATTTGCCTTGACTTTGCGTATGCAATAATTGTCAGGTAAATCTTATTTTCAGTTGTAAAATTAATGACTCAAATTCTCGCATTTTCAAAAACATCAATTAATCAAAATGCCTTAATCTCACTATATAAGATCAGTCACATTAATTATTTCCCTCCATTTATTTCTATTCATAACTAAATCTTCTGTTAAATTATATATTTTATAATCTTTCTTCACTAGTTTTAACCGAGTAATTCTGAATGTCCTTACTTCACCTACAATATCAATTAATTCTACCTTCAAAATAGGTGCAACAATAATCCTTTCATGGATATGACCAAAATCAAATCATTTATTTCCCTTATTTTATCTTTTATTAGTACAATTCTTAATCTATTTTCAATGAAAAAAGTTTAACTTCTCTTATTGTATTATCACTCATCCATCTTAATATTTATATCTTTGCTGCACTAACTTTATGTGCATACTCATGTTTAATAATCTTACATTCCATGTCAGGCAACTATTTGTTTTATAGAATTTCCCTTTAATTTTAAAAATACTCATTGACATTATTACTTGCACTTACAATAACATCAAGAATTTTTATGGTTTAAGATATAGGCATTGATATTGGACATTGTTACTAGCATTTCAGTGCCAAGATCTAGTCCATGCTTAAGCACCAAGGCATAACCACAAATTTATCTCGCCTTAACAACTCAACCAAATATTACAACGAGGTCCATTCAATGCATACTTATTGATGCACTCATTTAGGTTGCATGGGCACCAAGGTACCAATATCTGGATCTTAATCAGATTTGACGCTCCTCCAACATCTCCAGCTCATGTCATCATCTTCATTTGATTTTTTTGGTGCACTCAAAGTTCTTAAAATCTAATCTTTTAATTTTTACTGGTATTTAGCATATTATGCAATATAATTATGACTTCTTATTATACATTTTATTCACAAAATCCATGCATCAGGACTTAACTTTTTACATAGTACCAAGTAGTATAATTTTCTGCAATTAGCATCTTATTTTGTAGCATTGCACATAACTTTAGTGGTATGGTTCTCATTATCTTTTTATTAATAAAACTCATGCTTCATGACATAATTTTTGTATTTTCATAATATAATAAAACTCTTCAGGTGCATTTGGGTGGGGAGATTCTACTCCGAATTCCAGGGAGAATCTAGTCCTTGGCTGATTCAACCTTGGATTCTTAACCAACACTCTCATGGAAAACCTCTGTTATACCCCTTTGACCATCAGTTTTACCATGACTTGCAATTGTTGCTTTGGTGGAGATGAACAGGAGAGGATGTCAATGATGTTAAATATTACATATTTACATGCTCATTGAGGATTTCTTTCAATCCAAAATCACAATCAACAAGCTTGATTAGGGTGGTGATGATGCCAATATGGGATTGCAGTAGTGACTTACTAATGAGGAAGTTAAGGACATAGATGGCATCCCCCTATCATGGTTTCCTTATTCCAAGGTTTTCAAAATCAGATGAATATCGAACCATTTTCCTCTTTGATCTGATTCTTAAACTAATGTGACTGAATGACATTATAAGTGCATCATTTTTAAATAATTAAAACAAAAACATTACAAGTAGGAGAAAATAAGGAAAGCACAGGAAAATTATAAAAAATTATGGAATAATATTCTTTAGCAAATGTTGATCATTTCCATAATTTAAATACAATTACTTGTAACTACATTACTTGTCTACTTGATTCTTGAGTAATTAACAAAATTGAGTATTCATAGCCATGTACTGAAGATGGTCAAAAAACTAAAAAAACTGTTACAAAAACAAACAAAAGAAACAAAAAATGTTATAAGAACTCATCATCCAATATTAAAAAACATTAGTAACAAAGAAAAGCACATTAGAACTTGGAAGTGTGTACATGTTAATCATCCATGGTAAAAAAAGGTATGCTGGAAATAAAAAAAGAAATGACAGAAAAACTATCATGCTGGAATACTTGGGGAAAAAATCCACAACAGCACATCATCCCATCTTTCATGACACATCAGGGTTGTTTTATTAGTGTCAGCCATCGCCTGTGCTGTCAACAATACTCACAAGGGGAGGAAGAGGGCCGTCTAGCAGCAAATCTTCTGAGGTAAGGGTCTGCCGGTGAGG
>JAMKPZ010007408.1:0-11179 GCA_024699675.1 Amphibolis antarctica
GCCGAACTCCACGCCCTGCCCGTGCAGCACCTCCGCCGCCAGCTCAGGCTCCGAAACCACCACCAGGTTCCTGACGCCAAGCCTGAGGAGGAAGACGCCGCCCAGCTTCCCGGCCATGGAGGCCAGGTAGCGGTGGTTGAGGTCGTTGCCCACCTGCAGCCAGTTGCCGAATACGGGGAAGGAGATGGGACTGGGGGGCAGTCTGCGCGTGCTCCGCCTGGAAAGCAAGTGGGGGAGCACGCACGCCACCGCCGCCGCCACCCAAGCCACCCAAGAAGACGGCGCCGACGCGTCGGACAGCAGTCTCCACCCAAGCCCCACCACCGGCACCAGCAAGGCCGCCGACATGTAAACCTTCCCGGCGGAGACGGAAAGTGTCATCTCCGATGCTTGCTTGGTGTGTGCCTCGTGCGATTTCTTCATTGAACGCATCAGTGAAGGTTGTGATGATTACAAGAAAAAAAGGTGAGAAAGGAGATTCGAAGAGAGAAAGGAAGATAAGTTTCTTATGTTATCACAAAAGATCGTTGAATATATACCATCAGCACTCTACTCAAGATTTGGGTGAGATCTCCATTGAGAAGAAAGATATACTATTATATATTTTTAAACAGTACAAGCTAATCATAGTTCTACTAGAAGACAATAAAAAATTAAAATTTCTTCCGTGAAGCAGTACGATAAGTGGATTGCTTCTCTAAGTTTAAACAAAAATAATGAAGCAATAAATGTTAATACTGTACCACTGATCACATATGCTCGAGCATCGATGTTGAAGAGAGAAATGTTGTTAAGTTACCTAATTAACAAAAAATTTCTATTTCTGGTATTGGTAATGTTAAATTAAATAATAAAGTTCAACTAGAAAAAACTTTCTTTATTCCTAATTTTAATTTAAATCTTGTATCTGTTAAAAGAATAACAAAAATTTTAAATTATTTTGCTAGTTTCTATTCAAACCACTGTTTTCTTTAGGAGAATCATACAAAGAAGACGTTTGAATTTGCTACAGTAAGAGAACTTTACATTCTTGAAAATCAATGTCAAGACGTACCATCCAGGGAAGGAGACGCAACCTGCTATGCCACTACACTTGAGACCTGGCATATGTGATTAGGCCATCATTCTATTGATAAGCTTTTAAGAAGATACCTTCCTTCTTCTTTTTAAAGTTGTATAGTTTATGTCCAGGAAAACTATAAACTAATAACACTTATTCTGAGAGTAACAGGGTTTCTTGCAATCAGGACAAATGGGTTTGTCTGTGTTGTTCTTATCTTCTTGTTGATATTTTCCTTTTCCTTTATCTACCACAAGAGTCATATGACTTTCATCCTTGTTCCAATTTTTCAATACTTTTTGTTCTTCTTCTTGGAGAATAAGGTGATAAGCTCTTCCAAGAGTAGGCAAAAGTTCAGCAAAAAGAATTTGAGATCTTATATTATCATAATTTTCATTTAATCTTGTGAGAAATTGTAACACTTTTTCTTCGTCCATATGTTTTTGATAAGCTTAAGCACCAGCACAAGTACAGTTTATATCTCCTATTAAATTTTCAAGTCTATCCCAAAGACCTTTAAAAGTGCTATAATAGGCAGAAACAAGCTTATCCTCTTGTCTAAGATTTGCAAGTTGCTTTTTAATTTTAAAAATACAAGGAGCACTTCTACAGGAAAAGCGCCTTTCCAAAGATCATAAGTTTTTTCATTATATAAAACAGTACGTTTAAAATCAAGCCGAATAGAATTGAAAATTCAGGCAAGAATCTTGTCATTGCAAATAAGCCAAGATTCATGTTCTTCGAGTTTAACATGAGGGTTGGGGGTTTCTAAACTACCATCAAGGAAACATAATTTTTGTTTAGCCCTCGAAGCAATTTTAATGCTTCTTGACCAAAAACTATAATTATCCATTCCCAATCGCTCGTCCACGAGTGGTATAAAAATGAAGCGGAAGGAAGAAAAGATTAATAAGTTTAAGTTTCTTACATTATTACAAAATATCGTTAAGTATAAAAACTCAACAACAACCGAACGAAAAATAAATACATCCAACGGTTAAAAACTTTTACATAAAAGATAAGACAATCAATCACACATAAAAGGTAAAATAATCAACACGTCTGTCCCATGAATTTATACTCACCAACAATCAATCAAGATAGAAGAAGGATTCCATAGTTTTCAACAATCAAACCCCACCACCACCATCTTTCTCCCATTCATCATCCATCTTCCCCTTCTCTGCGAACATCACACCTCTGGTTTGAATTTTTTCCAGTCAAAACGTGTTTGTTTTTTTTTTTCACAGAAAGTGTTTGGTGGGGGGAAAGGGAGTTGGCGAGATGATGTAACATAAAACATATTTTTAATGACAGATTTAATAGTTAAAATTACTTTTTTTAAAATATTATGTAATACTATAATACTGAAGTGGTATCCTTACCAACAAAGTAATTTTTTCTTTCAAAATCATTTCTTACACCTAATCATGCGAACTACTTGTATTTGTTTAATTTTGTTTAACAAAGTTAATAGGTTAGATGAGTTTGAAGTTCACGATTTTTTTTAAATAGATATAATTTTTAAAGTAAAAAAATTTCTTTCTATTTCACTGCCATATAAAACTAGAGAATGATACACTCCAAGACTTACTAGTCTTATTAGTATGGTTTAGATTATGAGAAGTCTAGATTATACACAATCAAGATTATATATGGTGGAGAAGATAACTAAAATCAAATTAATCAATTTAATTTTAGAGTATCATAGGATGTACCGTTGATTATCATGTTTGGATGAGATTATAAATAAATCTTCAATAAACTTTTTTATCATTGATGAGTCTATTACCTTACCCCCATGAAATTTTTGTACTTCCCAATGTTGATGGTAACTCTACTCTCCAAGGAAAAATGTTTGATTTCATAATCTCAAGCTTAATTATAAATTTTCAACTCTCTTCAGAGTCCAAAAATTGCTATTGCACAAGCAAAATCCTCCCCAATACTTTATTCCAAGGGTGGAAAACCATCTGTTCTCCACCAATCATAACTCTACCTCTGAGTTTGTAGCTGTTCTTCATTCGGTTCATCTTAGGATTAGTCCAGATATTATTTCTTCGAATCTAACTTCTAATGGTATCTACTAAATCTTGTTATAGCAATCTCATCGATGAGGGTTTAAGGTTTAACTTCAACAATTAGAGTTGGAAAGCCAAAGCTCCTCTTCAGGCAAAAAATTTAGCATGGTTCATTTTAGATGATAAACTTATTACCAGAGATAATTTGGTTAAAAGAGGACGCATGGGGATTCTATTTACTCACACTGTACTTTGTGTTTGGAAAATTGCAAATATCTATTTGTGGATTGTGACATCACTTTTAATATCTAGAATTTTCTTATCAAGAATCCCTGTGACATGCTTTATGATGATTAAGTATTTCACCAATCTCAACTTTTCCCTACCATTTGGCACACCTTTGTGCTGGCTTTATTTGGGTCTATTTGACCTAATAGAAATAATGAGATTTTTTGTTGTAAATCTGAGACTATTTACTCGATATTCAATAATATTTTAAATCTTACTTATTTTTATTAGTGAATTCAGCTATAAGTGCTAGTGTTCAAGTTATCAATGAAATTCAATCGAATTGGAATCTCTATCTCACAAAAGCTTCAGATAATGTGAAAAATTGCAACATGACAAAGACTAACTTGGAACCCAACATTGCTACTATCAGGAGATGGGTCGATGTTATGAAGGGAAAGGAAATCAACTGGCTCTTGCTTCCATGGCTTTTCCTGATCTTTTATTTTGGATCTTTTTCTTCCCTAGGCCTTATCTCAGGCCTTGCTTTTGGTTTGCAAATCTATTTCATTGAACTTTGTGTTGATTTCCCTCATTTGTGTTACATAGAACTTTTACTCAATTTAATTACCTCTTTTTCAAAAAAGATATAAGATTAAATTATGATTAAATCTCCTCCAGTTATCATTTTTTCAACTTATTATCTTGAACTTCTTCAGTTACACTTTTTGCAAAAAAAACTTCTTCCATGACATTTTCAGTACACAGGACAGTACAGCCACAGTGATTCCAACATAAAAATAAGACCACAGTGATTGACCTAACTTAAAAAGGATCAACGCCTTTCATATGCGTAACTGGCAGTCCACAACTAGTCCTTTTCACCTTACAAGTTACTAGCTTGAACTTTTCCTTATACCCCCTTAACCATACCGTCCTACAAAAAGGCATTTTCATTATTTTAGAAGGATATAAATTACAAAAATTTATATTTTTGTAAGAATGTTGTAGGATTATAAATGAGTTAGTTAAAGATTAAGGATAAAACAATTCAAACAAGCAAAAAAATAATGATGCTTGTTCAACAAAGAGATACATTGTAATACACCATAATTCAGGGAAGCTGTAAAGGAAAAAGTCTAAGGTAAAAACAACGTACCGATAATTATGAGATAAACTGTATTTTAGGCTAAATGTATTCCTGAATAAAATTAAGAGGTGTAAATTTTCAAAAACAATTATAATCAGCTTTCAAATGAAAAAATTGCCTCTTCCCACAATAAACTTGATGATAATGAAGAAGAGAAAAATAACCCCTAAATTTAGAATTTCATTTATGTGAAACTAAAAATGATTTATACCTGCCACAGCAAACCTTCATGATGCTAAATTTATCTCTTAGGAGCTCCATGGGTGAGCGATACCAAAAAGAAGAAAACTAAGATTATTTTAACAAGGAGCCAAGATATGACATAAATTAATACTTTATTTGAACATTTACTACTACATTAGATAAGTAAAAGAAAACGATTTTGAACATTAGATCTTCACACACTACCATAATTATTCACCTAACTCCAACCATGAGAAGAAGAGGGCAATGATTGTACAGCGGCTAGAGGATTCACTTGAACAGAGAAGGCAAGTTGCCAGAAATCAGCCAGAATTTTTCGAATGGAACGAGCATATTTAGTAGCAATCCTGTGGGAAAGAACACAATTAGAAAAGTTTGACAAATTCAGCCAAGTTTGGATCTGCAACTATTGAATGTATCAAGCACAAGGGAAGAAAATGAGATTTTTTGAATTATGTTTTTCAATCAAAATCGAAAATTTAGGTATAAATTCACCAGTCTACTGTTGACAACAATTGTGCATGATTCAGTGGTGAAAAGCATTATCGCAAAATGCAGACAAAGTTTGGAATGGTATATCAAAGGATAAGAGAAGAAAACTAAAATGCATGAAATATGTTGCTCCTCCAAATCACTTTTCCAAGATGTGGAAAGGAAGTAATGAAAGGTAAAATACTAACCACTGCATTGCTGCATGCTTTTTACGAAGCATATAACAAATAAGAAAAAATATTGTGCTCCAAAACATAAGCTTCCCATGCTGATGGACCACTGGTAAATTTGCACATTTCAAATAAAAGGTATGGAACAGCCATAAACATGAACGACTTGCTTTAGATATGGAACAACTTGATCCACTTTTAATATGATGTTTCTGACAATTGACAGGTTCCTGAATTACTTCAGCTGTAGGAGTGCATGTTTTATTTTTCAATTTAGGTGCAGTATGAGAAGGGCCAGATTCTTTAGTATGGTACAAAGAGTGTAGACTGTGTAGTCTCTGGAGTAGTTCCTGAAAGCAACAGATACAATCAAAATATGTACCTATGATTTGGTCAGGAAAATTTATGATGCATAAAATTATGAAATAGTAAAAACTAAAAGGCCAGCATAACACACTTAGTAAAAGTACACCACAGGGTAACGGCACCACAAAAAATTGCTTACAGTAGGTATTCATTGGAAGAACATAAACATGTCAGGTAATTATTTTATACTAAAGAATGTAAAGGAAACAATTGGGAATTTAAAATCTAATAATTATCAAAAAATGATTGAGTAGACCCTTTAAATATGTAAAGAAGTAGACAGTAGAGAACAACCAAAATTAAGAATATAAACAAGTAACATCCAAGTACTCGGCAAACTTGGGAGAATTATCTTTGTCGCTTCTCTTGTGACAAGTTTTCTTAAACCAAGAAATGGCAAAATTCACATCATGCAAAATATATACCTTCCTTTAGTTCAGTCAAGAAAAGTTATAATGCAGTTGATTATGAAAAGTAAAAGCTAAAAAGCTAACATAACATACTTGGTTAAAGTACACCACCAGGTATTGGCACTAGGCAACATTGCTTGCAGTTTGTATTCATCAGAACAAAAATATGATTATTTTATAATAAGGAATGGAAAGGCAACAATTAGGAATATAAAATATAATAATTATCCAAAAATGATTGAGAGTATACCGTTTAAATATCTAAAGAAATTAAAAGCAGAGAAAAGCCAAAATTAGGAATATGAAGAACTAATATCCAAGTACTCATCAAACTTGGGAAAATTATCTTACTTGTTGCTTCTCTTGTGGCAGGTTTGATTTCTCAGTCCAAGAAATGGCAAAATCCATATCATGTAAAATCATTCCAATGAGTTGAACAATATAAACATCTACAATCTCCAAATAGGTTTCTACGTCTACTAGAGGATGGCCAGGTCCATTTGAGAAAGACAGATCTGTTTCGATATTTAACAAAATATATGCACAACCGTCTACAAATTTCCATGCATTAAAAAATTGTTCAAAGATTGGTATGAGCTTCTTGCCATGTCCTGCTGCTATCTGGATGCAAGCCCTGATAAAACAATGACATAAGCACTAAACCTAACACTGATGAAGACTAGAGAAAGAAACTACTGTAGAAACCATTTGATATAGCTATGAAATCTTGTAGAATTAGTGATCAAAATTAAAAATAAATACCCAGTGAGAAAAACTTGACCAGGTATTCCAGGTATTGATCCATAAAGAGCTTCAAGCTCACTGAAAATGTTTGATTTCCTGCATATAAACATGCTGATATTAAGTCAGTTGTTGTGGAATAGTACAGCAAGAAAAATGGAAATTTTGTATAGATCATAGATCTTCTTGTTGTTATCTATCGCTATACAATTAGTGAAGGTACCAATGATTTTTTTGCATTAGCAATCACTTTTAGTCGATCCTTATTGATTTAATTAACTAAGACCACAATAAAAGACAGTTTTAGGTCAATTTTTAAACCATAAGCTACCAAGTAGATCAAAATTTCAACAACACATGATGGCACAACCATTATTCATCAGCAAGAGTCATATTCATGGCACATCACTAAAAATTGAAAAGTTAATTATCAACAATCAGGTCAAGACTATGCCTAGAAAGGATATCATGGTAATGGTCTTACGGGATTTCCATAAACAAGGTTTAGCTTAGTTGTAAAATGTAAATACAACTCAATCAATTCTCTCAATTAAAGGAGAGAAGCTTTGCATTTTGTTGATGTTGTTGTTGGGTAACTTTGCTGAGACTTCTGTTGAAGACAAGAAATAAAGTCAGATGGTGATACAGATTATTTAGGTATGGGACCAAATAGTCTCACATTAGTGATATCATGCTCTTGATATAAGATGAGCTTTCTTCCTTGTTAGGCTGGTCTTTTAAGATGTATTTTTTAAAATCTATAACAAGTAATATTATAATTAGCATGATTCAAATCAGGTCGCAAAATGAACGACCTGAGGACCAAAGTGGCGTTTAAATGATCAAAGTTGACCACTAAGGGCCTATCTGTTGGAAGAGACAACTTAAGGACCGAGGTGACGCCTCAGTGTAGGTTATCAATGAAGATGCCAATGTAAGAAGTGTCATGGAATTGATACGGATTATATAGGTATGAAACTAAATAGTTTCACATTGACGGTATAGAACATTGTTACGGTTCGGAGAGAGAATCCACCTTACATCATGACCACACTAAGGTTTTAAAACCACTAATGTAGGACTACAGTTTTTATGCCCGATAATTTATAACAGACATCAGTATTATGATCTTGATATGGGATAAACTCTCCTTCCTGGACAGCTGATTTAACAAATGAATGAATAAGAAAACATGAAATTGATTAAGAGATGCGATAGGTCACCTTCCTAATTCGTTCAACGCCTGGACGAAGACCATTCCTGCGGATTCCATGATGTCGTTAAATTGGGGCACATCTAGGGTTTTGGTTTGTTCTTCGTATACCGCACCGGTACCATCCCGCATGCAGCGTGTTATAGACGACGCCAAGGATGCCGCCTCCTCGAACATGCAGCAGACAAGATAACTGCGGAAGAAGGAGGTAAGACGGGCGTCCCGCACTCTGTTGATCAGAACAAGTGGAATGAATATGTTTAGTACTGGTAACCTCTCGGAGAGATCGATGACTTTCCATATAGACTTTGACGACGAAGACGATTGGGAGATCGAACAAGCATCTACTTCGGCTGCTTCCATTCGCCTTCTTCCTTCGGATTTTGGTCTGGAGTTTTCAGAACATAGAAGACGAGATATCATTTTGAAAGAAAAAAAAAAATATATATATATACACACACACACAAGGATATGTCAATAAAATCGAATAAATTGATTGAAAAAATTATTTAAATTAATTAAAAAATCAAATAAATTTGTCAACAAAATCATTTAAATCGCCAGAAAAATCAGTCAAATTAGTCAGTAAAACTATATAAATTTACTAACAAAACTGTTTAAACAAGTTAGAAAAATATTAGTTAATCCATAAAACTATTTAAACTAGTTAAAAAATCATTGGTTATTCGATAAAACCGTTTAAATCAATTAGAAAAACAAAACTAGACAGTAAAATTGAATAAATCTAAGGCATTAGTAGTCTGATCACATGTCTTTATTTCCTTACTGATGGCTAACACATGGCATAGTCAATCAAGCAATTTACCGATATCATTTCAACGTTAGGTTAGTTGCCATATCAACCAAATCACTATTCAATTTATCAAATGAATGTTAGATCAATTACCTCTATTCACATATAGATATGTATATACATAGGGCTAATGACATCCAACAATTTTCTATAATATTTTCAACATTTGTAGCATTTTTTTATTGTAGGTAAGGCTTTGTTTAACAAGGCCTGCATGTTAGGTAAGTTTGAGGTTTTTTTTTAAGCCAATATGATTTTTAGGTAATAAATTTTTTTAATTTTTTTTAATAATTATAATAATAATAATTACTTTTATTATTAAAATATATACTAGGTATGATAAAAACTCCAGTAAAGTCAGTTCCTACACTAAGTCTTAATCAAACTTCAATGTAATATATTATTTATAATCTTTACCCTTTGAAAACAATTAATATTATTAAAATTTTAATTTCTTTCAATCTCAAGTGGACCAACAGAAACTCTACGATCCTTTCGACACCATTGCCATGGCAAATCAATTTTCTTTTGAATTGTAAGTGTAAGGAGGGTCTAAATTTTGGAAAATAAAAATTTTTAAATTTTTAGTTATTTGTGTATTTCAGAAAATTAAGAAAAAAAATTTCTATCATTTTTTATTTATTGATTTGAAAAAATTCTTACAATAAAAATTTTATTACAACGTAACTTTTGTATGACATCATATATCTTACCTAATTTTATTTGACCGTTACTAAAAATTATAAGAAAAATGTGAAGTTATATTTAAAATATTAAAATATAAAAAATTTATAAATTTATTTTCTAAAATTTCATTAAACAGTCCAAAAAAAAATTTACTTCTTCTTTTCTTAAATTTTCGTTTCTTAATTTTTTTTACGCACAGAA
This sequence comes from Amphibolis antarctica, assembly GCA_024699675.1. Taxonomy (NCBI): domain Eukaryota; kingdom Viridiplantae; phylum Streptophyta; class Magnoliopsida; order Alismatales; family Cymodoceaceae; genus Amphibolis; species Amphibolis antarctica. The sequence continues at coordinate 9,758 of JAMKPZ010007408.1, forward strand.
ACCGAAAAAGTAGTTATTAATTCGTGCACAGAAATAGACATAATTCAAGATTAAAAAAAAAAGGTGCAAATTACTTTTATGATTTAAAATAAAAAAGGGGCAAAATTTCTTTGCAAACGTCACTATACCACATGCTCGACGTCATGTTAAAGGTAAAAGTCTGTCGGAGGATCAAAGTTCTTTATAAACAAGTCACTTTGGTTTTGAAAATCGTAAAGAATTAAAGTTAAAAAAATTAAATAAATAAAATTAAATTTCATAGTAAATTATGTAATAAATATTTGTATCTAAAAATTTGTGAATATGATATATAAAAGTTTAAGGGAAATTAATTGATAACGATAACACGTAAAAATTTGATAAAAATTGACATGACAAGTATTATTGTATAAATTTTTATATATAAATTTTTATCATATAATTTATTATAAAATTTAATATATTTCAGTAAACTTTTTTTAACTTCAACTCTTTACAATTTTTAAAAATAAAATACTTCGTTATCAAAAGACTAAGTAGTTCTATTTATTTATTGACACAGTGACAATTACCAGATTTCCAATATTTTTTAGCTAAATAAAGATTTGATTAATTAAAAAGGTGCAAATACAAAACCGTAAGAAGCCGGGAGTTTGATACAAAGATAAAAGAAACAACAAAATAAAGTAGAGAAAAAAGTTATTAAAAAAAGAGACAAAAAGACCAACAAAAAGGCTAACAACGAGTTAATTGTTTTTAAAAGTGTTTAGTTCAGCGATTAATTGGAACAACAAGGAAGAAATAAGTAAGATTAACTGTAAGGGAATAAAGAAAGATCGACAGATCAAGAAAATTAATTAAGTAAGAAACTTCTATAATATATTTGTCTCCTTGAGTCATCAATTCTAATCAAAAAATAGTCAACGAAAAAAATGAGAAGATATCAAATTAATATTCTAAAAAGAATTACGAAAAATATCATAATTACAATTAATTCATATGTAAAGTCTATAAAAAGTAAAAATAACATATCTAACAGTAACAATAAAAGTTAAAATTTGAAAAAAGAGGGAGATATGAGTAGAAGTTCAATATTACAAAATGGGATACATCTCAAATCGATAGTAAAAAGTTTTCAAAAATGATTAGGAAAAATAGAGTTAAAAAAAAGATGAATAATAATTTCTACGTAAAGATTACAAAAATCAAAATAGTAAATCATACCAATTTCTTTTAACAAAATTAAATCTGCGCAAAATTTTATCAAGCTGATTTTATCGTTAATGAAGAGCACGAGCACCTGGTTTCCGGTCTTCACCAACCACTTTTTTTAAGAAAATTATTTAAAAAGGTTTACTATATAAATAAAGTTTTAAAATTCTTTGACTGTTAAGATACTTTAATGATCACCAAACACTTCGATAGATAAAATCATTTGATATG
>JAMKPZ010007409.1:0-12111 GCA_024699675.1 Amphibolis antarctica
TCCTCTCCTAATATTACGGTGATTGTCATTTTTTTGAATATTTAGGGTGTGTCAGTCTCATTTCAGTTCTGGTGAGCACAAAGTGGAAATGGAGGAGAGGAAGCTGAAGCAAAAGGGGAAGCATGACAAACCCAAGCCATGGGATGAAGACCCCAACATCGACCATTGGAAGGTTGAGAAGTTTGATCCCTCATGGAACGAAGGTGGCATGCTCGAAGTTAGCTCCTTCTCCATTCGCTTCCCTGAGTATAGAGGTAGAAATCTTGCTTCCCCCTTCCTATAAACGTGCAACATCTTCTATCAGGACAGTGGAGATATTGAAAACAATAAACTATTTATTCCTCTGATATTATTGTCATTGTGTTTATTCTTAGGAACATACTTGCAAGAAGTGTGGCCCATTGTTAAACGTGCACTAAAAGAGTATGGGATTTCCTGTGAGCTCAATCTGGTAAACACATACAATGCAAGAATTCCTGATCATGTTTCCAAAATGAACTACAGTTTCCATAAGGATTTTTCCTCTAAAGTTACACTTGAATTCCCTTTTAAAAGCTATGAATACATTCATTTTTAAGTTTTTGTACAGGTTGAGGGAACGCTGTCTGTCTCAACAACATTGAAGACTAGAGATCCATACATTGTTGTTAAAGCGAGGGATCTCATAAAACTTTTAGCCAGAAGTGTTCCTGCACCTCAGGTGACCTTCTATTTCACATATATAGTAAGTTATAAGACAAGTAGACAATTACCTGTCTACTTGTAGTTTTTAAAATAGAATAGTCGTATTGGAATTTGTATGTCTAAATTTGGATAATTAGATTAAAAGTTTTTGGTAAAATATATTACATCAATATGAAATAGTCATATTCAACTTCCTATTTTCAAGTTTGGATATCTGGATTGAATTTTTCCTGGATTTCGATATTATCTGAATTTAAATAATTATGTCAGATATAAATTCGGATATTTAAATAATCATCTAAATATTAATTGAATGATTCAGAATATGCAGATACTAAATGCATTTGGATTCTGATACGGGTCTGTCTGATTCAAATCCACTCTGTTTACATGGTAGATTACTATAAGGGAGGAATACCCGTTATTATAGACAAAATAGACTTTAGAAAGGCTTTCATTAGCTTGAACTGGAAATTTCTGTTGGATGTTCTTAAAGCCCTGGACTTCCTGAGTTTGACTAAATGAACTTCTTGGGTCAGAAGCAATCTCAATTCAGCTTCCAGTTCTGTTATACCAAATGATAGGTATAGCGGGAGATCCTTCTTCAAGGAGGAATTTTTTTGTGAAAAAAGAGTAGAGTGAGTCTCATATTATATAAGAATCAACCAAAAGTTCAGTAGCTTGAACTGGAAATTTCTGTTGGATTTTCGTAAAGCACTGCACTTCCTGTGTCTTGGCTAAATGAATTTCTTGGGTTGGATGCAATCTCAATTCAGCTTCCAGTTCTGTTATACTAAATGATAGAGGTCTAGCGGGAGATTCCTTCTTCAAAGGGGAGTTTTATTTTTTTTGAAAAAGAGTAGAATCTCATATTATATAAGAATCAACCAAGTACAAACAAAAGCTGTTATCACATATTGGTTGAATTATTGGAAGGTGGGCAGAATTGGGGTGATGGTTGCTATTTTTCCATTATGAGGATGATATACTTGTTTTATGTGAAGGATCTGTTGAACAAGCTCAAAGGCCGAGATTCCTGCTTAGGAATTTTGAGATGGTATCTGGGCTCAATTTAAACTTCCATGGGAGATTGATTTTTGGAGTGAATGTAAATGCTAGAGGATGATGGACATTGCTGAGGTACTTCTACATAAAGTAGAGAACTTTTGTTTGAACTGTCCGGCTCTTCCTTTGACAGTTAAAAAGCCTATGGTGAGAGATTGGAGTTTCCTGTTAGAGAACTCGGATAAAAGACTAAGGGGCTGGAAAACTAATGTCTTATGGTTGGTGCACTCGTCACCCTTTTAAGGGAAGTATTAGGCAGTCTTCCTTTATCCTCATGTATGTCATTAAGCTTCCAAAAGGCTTGAGGGGATTGTGATGTTTTATTGTGAGAAAATGGCACCAATGATGATATGTTAGTGGATACTGGAGGTAAAGATACCGATAGTTCTTTTGATTGTCACTTCTTTCACTCCTTGGGCATTTCCTGAACAAATGGGTTTAATCATCACTTTATCCCTACAAAAAGGTGAGAACAGTATTTTAGTTTCCAACTCTACAATGGTCTTGTTATAAACTACCTAGATATTGTCCTAACCAAATGGGCTTCTTGGCCGTGAAACACTAATTGGAGCCTGCAATTATCATCCAAATCATTGCTGGCCATATTTCTTTTTATTAAGAAATAGATGTAGCCATACAAGGGTTTTCTCAGGCTTAGCCATGCCAATTAAACTAAATAATTATGTAATACCCGTGAAAATTTGGGCATTTTTTCTTTTCTGGGTTTTTAGCTGATATTATATTTCTAGAAATTTCTACTTTAGTCAAAATAAAAATATGTAGGAAATTTCTACATAGCATAACTGGATTTTTTGGGAGGTTATAATATGGTAGTATTTTATTTGTCAAGCTATTTTTTTGAAAGGGTTTTGTTGGTCAAGTTATGTTTTGTAGGAAGCAATTTAACAATTCTATACTATTTTTGTTTATGTATTTATTGCTAATACTTAATTTTTTTTCAATTTTTATTTACCTCATAGGCAATTAAAATACTTGATGATGAGATGCAATGTGATATCATTCCAATGGGGAAACTTTTACGCAATAAGGTATCATTTCTAGTTTCTTCTCTTTCAGGTATTATGACATTGTCACATGGTTGATGTGTTGATTTTATTTTTCAAACAATGTAGATATTGTGATTAGGTAATATCTTTGTTTGAGCAATGTCATCGTTAGGTAATATCACAAGTGTGCCTGAAGCCTTTAAAGATAATTGACAATTTTACAGAAAAAGAACAAAATTTCTGCAGAAATATTGTAAGGTTGACACTTTTGCTCTCTTTTCTTCTGCTTGGTGAAATTTCTGCTTGATGCAAATCTGTAGAAAAAATATGCAAAATCCTATGTATGGAAGTGTTAAGGTAGACTGATTATTTCTGCAGAATACATCAGAAGAATTTTATACATATAAATGTTTTTTTTTCAAAAAGTCAATTCTCTCCTGTAAGGACGGTACTCTTGTATACTTTAAGGTGGAAAACAATTGAACTCAAGACACCACCGTATGTTTTATGCAGTACCCCAGCTCCAACCAAACGTTGTTTTATTTTGCTGACATTTAGGAAGAAGTTGCCTTATATATATATGGAAGAATGGACTCAGAATCACTATAATTTTTATGTATACATGTGTATGTTAAAATGTTTCCCATAATCTTATTTCTCTCTGAAGTTAATTTTTGAAATCTTATGAAGTTTTGAAAAACTTGGCAGGAGCGCTTTATCAAACGGAGACAACGCCTTATTGGTGCTGATTCAACCACCCTAAAGGTATGGGTACATTATATGTTAAAATTGAACCTCCTGTCTGATTTAGTGAGGCCTATAATTTGATATTTGATTTCAAAATCTTGTAATTTTTTTTCACGACCCAATTTTTTCTCTTATTTCAGAGCATTGAAAATGTGACAGGCTGCTATGTCTTAGTCCAGGTAGGTGTATTACAGTTATCGTAAGTCTATTTTTCATTTTATATGCTACTGGAGAAACAATTGCTATTTTGATAATGATAACTCTTATGTCAAACGTGTTGGATTTCATTGTCCATGGCATAGCTGAAGCTTTCAAGGAGATGTTCTATGCACCATGGGAAATTAATATCTCAGACGTCTACAAGGAAAAATCTAATTGTTGTAATAGTTCGGAAAATTGGAACTACAACATGACAATCAATCTTGTAACCATTTTCTGAAAAAGAATACTTGATGCATTTCATGTCTACAAACTGCCATATCTGATAATTCTTGAAGTTTTCTAACATTTATTAAATATTAAAAAATAATTTTACTAGTTCATTTTTTAGGTTATAAATCAAATTTTTCCATCTCAAAGTTCATCAGTGAGACATAAACTAATGTGAAGTTCTTCTCGGTTCTCATCTACTTACAAAACTACTACCCTTGAAGTGGGCTTAGTGGTTTTATTATGAAATGTATTGTTTTTAGTACCTAAACATATTTGGTAGGCTCTTTGGATCCACTCCTGTTCAGAACATCAGTATGTTACTACTTACATTCAAATGGCTAGGCTTCAATGTTTTTCCAGTATTCATACCTTGTTCCAGATTCATTCGAGGTTGTTATTCTTTGATTTTTTTAATGTACAGGGAAATACTGTTGCAGCAATGGGTTCATTCAAGGGGCTAAAACAAGTTCGCAAGATCATTGAAGATTGTATCCTAAATGTTCAGCATCCAATATATCATGTCAAGGTTCCATTTATATCCTAAGGGTGAACAAAGATTTTCTAATTTTGGGTTACCATGCATAAAGTTGGCTTCCTGATTGTTTGTAAAATGATATTTATTTACTTATCGTGATTTTTTTAACAGACCCTCGTATTTAAGAGGAAGCTTGCCAACTGTCCTGAACTTGCAAATGAAAACTGGGACAGATTCATTCCAAAGTTTAAGAAGTATGTGATTCAGGATTTTTTTTCCTAGATATTCCCTGCCACATTAAGGTCTTCTTGTTCCAGTAGGCTGCAATTTTGTGATCTCTAACATGAGAGTTTTGTCTCCAGGAGGAATGTAAAGCAAAAGAAAGTAAAGAGCAAAGAGAAGAAACCATATACACCTTTCCCCCCTCAACAACCACCTAGCAAGGTGAACTGGATTTTATGGCATATGATACTATTTTATTCATATGATTGAACTTGTTTAGATATTTTCTCTGCCTTTTTACATGATGAGGAACTCACTCAAGTTATGTAATATCTTGAATTTGAAATTTAGGTCGCTTTCAGTCCTCCTTGGTTACCATAGTACGTTACATGCATATGTAATGGATTCATTATTGTCTTGTCACAAATTTGCAGCCTTGTCTATTGGCAATTATCCTTTAATTTACATGTGTAATGTGTTATATTTTATGCATTCTTCTTGCAAAATTCCAGAAATGGTGTATTGAATCTATACTTTTATTTAGCATTTACATTTTTGTCCAATGAATTAAATTTGGCATTTATAATTCTACTACCCATTATTAGTTTTCACTCGCAAATTTTCCCCTATATGCCCCTTCTCAATTTTCCGAGTAATGCTATTCAAAAGATCTGCACTGGATCCTTTGTATTTCTGTTTTTTAGTGGCTATCCTTTTGCATTTCAGATGAATAATGAAAACATCTGTACTAAGTTGACTGATAAATTTGAGATACTATAATCAATAATCAGTGTTTCGTAAATGAATCACAAAATATCACTATTCACCTGGCATACCTTATTTTTCATTAATGCTACCATGACCAAGTCATCACTTGTTTCATCCAATCTTTTTTCTTCAAAAAGGTTACCTTAAAAAGGTAGATCAACAAGACAAATAGTTATGTGAAATTACAATGTGCTCCATATATAATTTAGCGGTTTGGCAATGATTATTTGGATCCAACAATTCATGGTAAGATGATTTTTTCCAAAAACTTTGACAACAAAATTTTTTTCTTGATGTTTTTAGTTCAATGGAATGTTATAGTAATGTGAAAGAATAAGCTGATATTTTGAGTACATTTTATTTAGCTTTTTCTCCCTGAGCATGAGTCCACCGTGTGATTCCATGTAATTGCCTTTTTTGGCGTAGCCTTTTTCCTATACGTTGAGTTTTTCTTGTTGATGTTATCCTTGAAGCATTAAGCTGGCTAAGCACATCTGCTGCTGTAAATTGCCTTGTAAAGCACATCTTGAACATGTTATGTTTTACTAGATGACAATATGAAATCTTCTTAACTTACACGCACCAACAACTCTCTAGTAGACTACTATTTTGTGGTCTGGGATGAACAAGTACGGTGCAATGGAAACTTGGTCCTATGTAAGATTTTCATAGAATAATATTAATTTGGTAGCATTCCTTTGCTTGCATTCGTTATGATGTGTCAGTTAGATGCACATGAAATTGAACGTATGACTGTTTTCATGGGAATATTTCTTCCGGTAGTTCTCTTTTTTTTTACTCACATTCCTTGGTCTTTTTTCTCAAAAAAAATTGGATTCCCCTATTTTAATAATCAATTTACATCTTAGATCGATCTCCAACTAGAAAGTGGGGAATACTTCCTGAGTGATAAAAAGAAGTCTGCTAAGAAGTGGCAAGAGAAGCAGGCAAAACAGGCTGAGAAAACAGCTGAAAACAAGCAAAAGAGAGAAGCTGCATTTGTTCCACCCAAGGTTTAAATTCGATAAGTGTATCTTTCTTTATTTTCTAGTGTTTAGTTTCACGAACACTTGTAAATTTGTATTACAGGAGGATTCCAATGTTATGCATGCTTCCAGATCAGAGAATGATAAGAATGACGTGGCTTCTATGGCGTCGGCTTTAAAGGTATTAGTGAGAGCATTCATTTGGTATTGCCATGTCTAATAGTCAAACTGTTTATTTCCTTAGCATTATAATTTGCTTTCACTTTATAAGATATTAATATTTGTTTCTAATTAAAGCTAAAATGTGCATGAATTTGCACTTTGCTAATCCAAAATAAGTTATTTCTCTAATGAGGCATGCCTTTTTTTTATATTTGTTGTATTTTTGCATGGACTCAAACTTGCAGACTTTATAAGAGTATGCCAATTACATTGTCCGTTGTTGAGTCTTGGGGGGAGTGATGTAGACGTGAACATGTGCATATCTATTTTATGGTTTTGTATTGTCGCTCAGTTGCATTACATGCTTTGCATTGATGTTCCGTTATTGTAGACTAGTTTACAAACAATTGAGTCATTCTTTCAAGTTTGTTTTGCAAATATTTGTGTACCTGGCCCGAGACAGCCAGACAACAGTTGAATGCAGCTCAATGAACAAAATCAGTCAGATGGACCAGAACAAACAATGCTTAATTCCGTTGCTCTTCGTTTAACAACATACTCTTCTTTTGTAGGAAAAGACAAAGGATTTCAACAAGCATGAAATTCAAGGGAATATTGCTGCTCAATCATTTATCGCGAAGCCAGACAAACACAAAAAGAAAAAGTCTCGTACCTAAAAGCAAACTGCAATATGCCGGACTTTTTTTAATACGAAGAAAGCCCTTCATTTCACAGCGACTTTCCTGTTGCTCTACCATTGTCATGCACCAATATGATCCGTGCTAAACTACATGCATACTTCAACATTTCTATCCATATCACTTCTCCAAAGGGCAATCATTTGTTTCCCGCTGTACCTTTAATCATACTTTACTTCAGGTTGATGTTTCCATCCTTCTGATAGGAGTTTATGATCATTCGAGTGTCTTTTCGTCCCAATCGTAGGGTATTGACTTTTTGGGTTAGTGCAAGAGTTTAACTTGTATATGCTAGTGCCAAGAGCTGTTAAGAATCTTTTGCATGTGGCATGTAATCGGTGGATACTAAGAACAATTATTTCACATTCTCATCTTTTAATACACTCAAAGGCCTAGTTTGGTTGGTGGTAAGCATTAGTTTGCTGCTCTGGATACGGTTCTGGAATGCCTGTTTCTTTGATTATAATCAGAATTTTTTCTGAACAGTCATTTGACAGGATATATTTTGAGTAAAATAGGTAAGATTTTATACAGGACTTCTAAGTCTCGTTTCTAAATTTGAGAATCTACTAAAAAGATGTCATGTTTTGTAATTTTGGCTTGATTTTGGTTTCAGAATTAGTGTGTTGTCGAATTTGTTATGTAAATATTATTATTAAATGTTGGTGGTTATACTATTTATTTCTTTGATCAATATTAGTAATAATAAATAATATTTATTATTTTCTATTATTCTTATGCTATATTTGTGTCATATTAATATCAGGAGTACAGTTACAGTTATAATATTCTGATGGTAATCTTACATTAGTAATTATATTATTTAATATAATAATACTTGGAATTATTTTAAAATATCGAATATGTATGTGTGGAATTGTCAAGCCCAAAATTTGGGAAATTCGTTCTCGTACAAATGGGTTATTTACGGTATTCCATGACAACGCTTTTTTTGCAACAAATTTTATGTAGGAATAAAATTTATAAAATTTTCATAGTCTGAGTTTTGTAACATTTCATCAAATTCTTAGGTCAAAATTTAAATCAAATAGACTAATTTACTGTTTGGGAGTATGTCTGGCTATGTTTCTTCCTGACTAAAGACATCATTTTCCCTGGAGTTTTTTTTTGCAACATAACAGTGAAATATAATTAAAAATTCTTGTTACAAAACTACAGCTATAAAAGAACAGGAATTTAAAGTTCAGGATTCAAGGAAGAATCACCCAAATTGTGATCATTTGGGCACCATGTGTCTAAAGATATTTTTTTTTGAGCTCAAATCATTTGGGCACTGTGTGGTATTTGGGTCCTGCGTTAAATTCTGATCTTTTTTGAGTTTCCGTTTCTACCCAAACTTACTTTTGCCATTAAACCCTTCATAGCTTCCAAATCTTCGTCCTTCGTGATAGCGTTAGTAGTCTGCTTTAACACCAATTTTATAGCTTCTACACTTCTAACTGTAATATCGGAAAGGAGTCACTCCTCATTTCAATGAAACTATACTTACATTTGGTAATATAATTTTAAGTTACATGTACGTTCTACGATAAATTTATCAAATAAAAATAAGCTACATGGTAACGAAAGTTTTCAAACTTCTATTATTGTATATGCAAGTTAAAAATCAACTTAATCCTAACAACCTGAGGGTGTACTCTCTACAGAGAGCACCTTTTTAAAGTTCAGTTTCACGTGTTTTACACATTACCACGAGATGTGTTACCAAATATATGCTATAAAAGCGTTAAAGAACAAGAAATTTGAGCTCAAACACTATCAATGGGGTACAAAGCAACCATGATTCTCTAATGGTCTTGCATTCTTCGTTTGTGGTTATCGTAGTAGTTTGATTAATTAAGAGTGAAAGTATCAACGATTCTGTTAATATCTGAAGTTTTGGTGAGTACAAAATCATTGACCTTATATTATAAAAATTGCTTGAAAAAGACAACATGGCCACCGGTCAATTTAATTAATTAAAAATAACGATATGTATAAAGTTTATTAAAATTTAAATCTTAATAAATTTACAAATTGACATTATATAAAAAAAAGAAGGACGCATGCTCGAGCACAGCGTCCAACCCTCGAGCCGTCGCTTTTCACGATGCAACTCCAGTGCTGCGCCCTCGGATCCTCCGCCTCCCTCCCCTTCCGCCACTCCCCTCGCCGGACCCGCCCCACCCATATCGCCGCCGTCACCACCCCCGTGGAAGAATGTCCGCCGCCCTCACACTCTTCCACCGCCGTCAAGCTCAACAAGTACAGCTCCCGCCTCACGGAGCCCAAGTCCCAGGGCGGGTCCCAGGCCGTCCTTTACGGTGTCGGTCTCGAGGATGGCGACATGGCGAAGCCTCAGGTGGGGATTTCCTCGGTCTGGTACGAGGGGAACACTTGCAACATGCATCTCATGAAGCTCGCCGAGGCTGTCAAGGAAGGAGTGCGGGAGGCTGGGATGGTGGGGTTTAGGTTCAATACTATTGGGGTCAGCGATGCGATCTCAATGGGGACGAGGGGCATGTGCTATAGCTTGCAGTCCAGGGACTTGATTGCGGATAGTATTGAGACGGTCATGTCGGCGCAGTGGTACGATGCGAACATTTCCATTCCGGGATGTGATAAAAACGTAAGCTTTTTCTAGTCCTTCCTCTTCTGTAGTCTGTTTATTTTGTGACATTGGATTCTCCCGTGTTTGGTTGGAAAAAAAAACTGATGGCTTATTTTTTCGTGTTTATTTTGTAATTCTTTTTCGGACTTTAATCTTTACATTTTACGTTTGTCTATTCATGTCGTATCTATATTAATATCATACTAGAAGACGATTTTTGGATGAAGAGTGATTCATCTACTTGGGATTCTACAGATCCAGTGGAAGTTAGGTGTTGTGACAGTAGGTGAAAGTAAGCACGTGGTGCCTATTTAAGGACATGAAGAACATGCTGCAACTTGCATATGGAAAAGCTTTGCTGAGGAAGCATTTTGGTTGGCACATTTCGATGTCTTCTTCAAGATGCCAATGTAATAAGGCATTGCTGATATATAGTTGCTTTATAGTCAAAATGTTGGGGTAGGCATAACTAAGCACCACACAAATGGGCACTGGCTTATCAAGTAACAACCAGGCTAAATGTTTCATAGGAGTCTAGATGAATTTGTTTTGTATAGCCTTGTGCAACTAGTCTCACTTTTAGCCTCTTGACAACATATCTATTGGCCTTGTATTTAACCTTATATATCCATTTTCATTCCCCAATAGTATGTGCAAGGGAGGGAGGAACCAGTTGCCATGTCCCATTACGTATAAGAGCATTGTATTCTTCCATGGAAATGCAAATCACTTTTAGCCTCTTGACTCTCCATCTGGCATCTTTCACAGTATTTGACAAACTTGTAGGTGAGCATTTGAAAAACTTGTTGGTGCTGTTGCGTTGACTGGCATGCAAATCATAACTTGGGTTTGGTTTTTTGATACCATGTAAAGCTTGAGTAGCCATGAGATTTTGTTGTGTAGGAGGTGCATTTGTTGTCAAGAACAGCACCTGATTGTGGCTGGTATCTGTTGGCTCAACGTGTATATTGTCTTCTTGTGGGAATAAAGTTGTATTATCTTTGGAGGCAGTGCAGCTAATGATCTGTATGGTTTGTAATGGTCCTGGGCATTCTGCAGGCTCTGAGGAATGGAAAGATGCTTAGTTTTCTGTGCATGGTCAATGGCTGACATGCACCTGGATGCAAAACTGCTGGAGTTGGTGGTGGTTGCTGTCTTATTGCATAGAACATGAAAATGCTTGGACATTGAAAAATCACTAAACAATGCATTACAAGAAATGTATGTGTGGTGGGTTTCGGGGTCAAAACAACAATTGCCCAAGTGATTTGATCCATAACACAGGAAAATGCAGGTGTGGAATGATAATTAAATTTTGCATATTGGTAGGGGTGTAGATTAGGAAAGCAAGTGATTGCACAAAGTGATATGAAGTAATTATGGGAAGTATCAAAAAAGCTCAGCAGGAGCAAGGCCATGATACAATGCTGGGGTAGAGGTTTTAGGTTGTAATTACCACATGCATTTGTAACAACCATGTGCAGTAAGTATCAAGAAGGGATTAGAAGAGTCCCATGTACACCATATATACACCAGTAGCGAATGAGAAAGATCATCAACCATTACAACCTAAAACCTCTTCCCCAGCGTTGTATCATGGCCTTGCTCCTGCTGAGCATTTTTTATACTTACCATAATTACTTCATATCACTTTTTGCAATCACCTGCTTTCCTAATCTACACAAACATTGGAAAAGAATTTGTAGTTAAAAATGTAACTCTGAAACTCCAAGTAATCTTGATGACTAATAGCTGCCCATTCAGTCATGTATCCAATACCTTTTCCTTCAATCTTCTGACGTTAAGTTCTCTATATAAAAAATTGTTGATTTCTTTCCACCTAAAGCATCATTTTTCCAGAGGTATCATCTTTTGTTCACTCCTCTTCCTTTTCAAGAATCAGAAGCTTTCTGGATTTGAGCCACACCTCCCATAAATTCTTTGCTAAAATGAACTGGATCCATTCTGTTTTGATCCGCCCTCTTCACCAAACTTCTATTTTTGGGTATGAGTAGAAAAGATGTGAAATAGATTCACATTCCATAAGCTGAAAACAAATCTACTTATCAAGTGCAATCTCTTCCTTTTAAGTTCATCCTCTATTGGGGTTTTTGTTGTGCATGAATTGTCAAAACAAAATTGAACTTTTCGTAGGAGCAAGCTTATTCCAAACATATTCCCCCCAATTAACTTGCTCTCTCCCTCTATGAATTATTTATAGAGATCTTACAAAGAAAACACAAGTTATTTTTTT